>JAJKFJ010002477.1:0-12825 GCA_027382625.1 Tetmemena sp. SeJ-2015
ACCGGGGCTTTGACGATTCAGTCCTCTCGCATCAAAGCAAAAATGCCGACTAGATCTTTTCTCTTCTTACTGAGAGCTCTGTACTTGAATAGATGCCGAAGATAAAGAAAGAGTTACAGGCCTTTTTGCAACCTAACGAGTAGCTAGATAGTGAGCATTCAATCTCTAAGGCTGCTGGTAAATATATATTCAGAGTAATTGGCTATATAGAGTAACTGTTCCAGCAACAATCAAGTTTTTATTGCGATGATTCAATACCGACATTCAGTCCAAGAAAGTTTATGGAGATGTTCTTCCATGCCAGAGACCTGGCTCTCACATTGATGAAGAGTAAGAACTAAGCGCAAAGCTTGGTCGATGCTTCAAAGTTTTATGATGCCATTAAGAAAAGATTCTTTAGTCTTATCGACTCAAAGTTCAACAATGAATAGAAAGCTCTCTTTATGAATAGGTAAGCTACTGTTAGTTCATACTTTTAGTCATGTCAGAGATGCCCTTGACTGGATCAAAAATGAGTCTCTCACCAAATAGAAAGCTGAGGAACTTGAGTATCAGCTGCCTGAGGAGATAATCAATCAGGTTACCTTGCACAGATTCCTCTTCAACAAGCAACTTTAAACTTAGCTCCCGACTGTTGATATCTACAAATGCTTCCTCAGCAATGAAGTCCATTATGATAAGATGCTTAATCCCTTTTTGGATAGCGCCCGAATTCCACTGTTTATTTGGCAAATATCTTAAATCCTTCTCGACTTGACTAGATCCACATTCTTCAAAACTTTGAAGACTGATTCGATTGAAAGGTTTTTAAAAAAGGGCTCAAATCTGTTACATCACCATTTTTCCAACTGGAAAGGTTTATCCTCCAAAATTTAATGAAGTCGAATTTCCCCCATCTTGAATTTCATGGAGTCAAGGCCTGCATCAATTATAGCATAAGACTTAAATCTTCAAACATTGCTGTTTCTCAACAGAGATTCTCAGATGACAAGTGTTTAATAGGATGACTTAAAATCCAAGAGTATCAGGATTTAAAATTTAATGCAAATTTTAATTTCTGGCAAAGGGAAAAAAATCTTAAAGTTAGAATCTAGTAAATTAATTATAGGAAACCCATTTGAATTAAGGTCATTCACATACTTAAGAGAGAATGACGAGATAGCCTCTTCAACTTTGCAATTAAATCAATTTGCTAACTTCTCCTCATTGAATTGTGAGCAGTTAGAAATTGAAAACAACAGTCAGTCTAGAGACAATGAAGGAAAGTACTATTATTAGCCATTTTATAATATTATGACTTGATCTTCCTTAAATCTCACTCAGTAAGTTTAAAAATCCAGAAGTTACCCCTCTAAAATAAGATTAAATTTCAAGAGAATTAAGAATAAATCAACTCTTGGGGATTTAAAATCTTTGCACGTCATACCACTTTTCTAATTATAAAACAACTTCAGCTAAGCTTAAAGGTTCTTCAATATTTCAAGCTAGGCCAAATAAACCAATAATAAGTATGGAGGACTCTTCTCCCAGAGAAGTCCTTGTCACAGATCCTCTACTCTGCATTGTTCCCTTTGTTTTAAGCAAAAAAGAGACAGGGAAAAAAAATAGAAGAATAAAAAAGGAGAGAGTTGGGTTTGGATTTGGGATCCAACTGGAATGAAAAGTGCCAGATTTTTGAACTACAACCAGCGAGGAACCCCAAAACCCAAACCCCCCTCACATCTATTCAAAGGAAGAAAGGATGAATGAATTTTGTCCCAAACCAGGTTAATACTAGCAGTAAAATCAATTGTGCTCACATAAGGGTTTCCCTACCTTTCCTCTCCTAAGTTTTCAAACCTTTTGCAAAAAAACTTAGTATTCAAAGGGAAAATTTTATACAGTTTGAGGCAAAGGAACTATACATCACCAGTGGTCCTGTGAGTATTGAACAGCTCAAGAAAGTTCAGACTTAGAACGTTAGAGGTCTCTTGAAAACTGAGGATGATGACTAGCTTGCCTCTTTGAACTAGGCGCAGCTATAGAAGAGCAATCCAGGCTCCTCTCTTATTGTGCCTAACCACATTCAAAATGAATCGAACATGTCATCTTCTCATGCACCAAGTGAAGGAAAGTCAGCTCTCCCCTTTGCTGAGAATTCTTCTTCTTCTCTCAACTTGAATCTTCAGCTTGGAAAGCAGAGAGCTACACAACTTGAAAGATACAGAAGTAGTAGAAAGCGAAGTCAAAGAAGAATAAGCCCATCTAGATGCAAGAGCAACTTTAGTATAATCAACATCTTGAGAGTTTCCAAAATCCTCTCTGCACGTCTTCCACTTTTCCAAACGACCAAACACGTTCTAAGAATCTCTTCAAAAGTTTAGTCAGAATCTCGCACAGCCAGGCCAGCGATAGCCACCAGGCTACTTTGAGCATTTCAATCTTCCCATCCCAGGCGGCCAAGTCCCTTTCACAGATAATGAGATGTAGCCTTACTCTGAGTATGAGAATGCACAAAGAGCTCTTCCCACAGTTCCTAATCTCTATCTTCAGAAGCACTTCAAAATTTCTAGAAAAAATTCTTGCTGAGCCAACCGCCTAGGAAGAAGAAGGGCTGGACAATTTCAAACTACAGGGGATCAAGGATCAAATTCTAGCGAAACCTTGTCATCATCTGCTTCAAAGGATAAGATCTATCTGAAAAAGAAGACTCCCAAGAAGGTAATAAACTAGCAGTATTTATTGATTCTTGATATAGGTTACTTCTGCCTCTCCTACCCATGGTTCTACTCCGCAAACCTAGCAAAGCAAATCCACTCAGCTTCTGGTACAGCTATCGAAGGCTATGACGACGAGGAAGGTGTAGATCACAATTGAACTCTGCTGCAAGTCTTGTGAGCGAAGCACTTTCTTGGACTGAATGAACTCTAATTTATTTCTCAAGCAAGAGTCTGTTGACTCTGTCATCTTTGTTTTCATTGTTGCTAGTTTTTATTTTGGCTAAAATCTTTATTCTATAATCTCTCTCTCTCTCCTTCTCTATCTATCTACCCATCTATATATATATCTATATCTATCAATCTCTCTCTCTATCTATATCTACCTCTACAGATGAAACTCTCACTCACTATAGCTTTCTCTTTTACAACATTTCGCAGATAAGAAGTTATTGAAGATCAGAAATCGCGAAGCGAGTTAATGAATCTCACTGCTAAGTTATAATATTAAATTTGAAATTCTTCATACCAAGCAAGGCATATGCAAGCAACACCGCAACCAGCTCCCTTTTAAAGAAGAGAAGATCAAAGCCTCACATGAAAGCTTCATTCATCAAAGAAAGGCTTGAGCTAATGGAGATAGAATGCTGGACGTACGTCCCTGCTAGCTAGTCTAAATTCAGAAGTACCTTGAGATGAAAATATGAACTTCCAGGAAGTTGCTCTATAAACCTTTGAGGCAATCTTTGATCATTGCTCCTCCTTCATGACCACTACTATTACTGATGAAGAAAAGCCTCTCCGTAAAGTCGTCTATAAGGCTCTCATCTATTCTTCTGTTTGGGGTCGCAAGAACCAAGAGTTCGATATATGCAGCTGTAGCACCTCCTCAAATCAGACGATTCACTTTAAGGTGGGAACTCAAATCCTTGCATCTAAAGACCCTCTGAGTGAAGAGTTCGCTTTCAAAGTGTATGCAGAGAGATCAGTGCAAGAGAGTATCAGGAGATATTTCAAGACTATGCAGCTTAGCCTCAGTAGCCGAACCTTCAGCAGGCTCGTTGGCTGGTTCTGCTACCTTAGCCTTGATGGAAAGATCTTGATGCCAGATGAAAAGGATGATGCTCTGACAGTCTACATCGAAGACGATTACGAAGAGCCACTTGCTTTCTGCATTATACCTCATCCTCGGCTAACTAAGGAGGAGAAAGAACGATACATCCTTATGACTAACTCATAGCTTCCCTTGCTCGATGATTGAATGCAGCTCTTAAAGCACTGCTCTCTATATATGCACGTATAAGTAATTTGCTTCAAGCTCGTAACTCTAAAATCTATTCTTCCTATCTCTCTCTTATCTGAGCATCATAACTCAGCTCCTCTATTCTCTTGCTCTAAGTCAAATCTCTCTACCTTAAGTTTCTTATATCTCTAAGAGTCTGTCTTCTATAATCACTACACCTACCTATCTTATCAGATAATTTCAAATCTCATACAGTCTTAAATGAAGCTAATGAGTTGATCCCTAATAACTATGAACTTAAAAACTTATCTAATCACACTTTTCATTTAGAGAGAGAGCAACCTTACCCCGAGGAATCCTCAGAGTAAAGGCTGCCTCGACTACCTAACTCTATGCTTGAAACATTATTTTGCACTAGAGGGAGTCTGATTTAAATGAGTAACCCCGAAGCCCCTGTTTAGACATAATAAAATCTTACTTTTATAGAGTGATTATTTTCTGTATAAATCTAATTTAAATAATCTGCTTTCTAAAATTTAAGATCTTCAAAAGAGCTAAAAAGTGTGCTCTTAGGCTCTATAAATCAATAAGATAAAAAATTATATGAAAGGATAAATAAAGATAAAATGAAATTAGAAAGATAGAAGGAAAATTTATAAATTAAGAAGATGAAAATAAAGAAAGATTGTTTAACTTACTTTAATTTTGATTTAATTTTACATTTTCCAAATGTTAAAGTTTCTAACTTTTTGCCAACATCCATTTTAAAGTTTGGGCCCCAAAATTTTTTCAAAATTAAGTTGAGAAATTTTTTTTTTTTATTTTTTTAATTTAAAAAATTTAACTTTGGACTTTGAATTACTCTCATCAATTTTTTTTTAAGTAAAGTTCCATTTTCTTTATTTTTTTTTTTAAATAAAAATTATTGGGCTTTAAAATTTTTTTTTACCTTAAACTATTTTTTGGTTTAGGAAATGGGAAAAGTCAATTTTTGTTGAGTTTAGATGCAGTTTTAGTTAGCCAGAGTCAGATTTAATTTTCCCTTTTAAAAAATTTTCAAAAAAAAAGTGGGGTGGATTTTGCATTATTTTTTTATTTTTTTTTGGTTATTTTTTCTTTTTATTTGCGCGCTTATTTTTAAAATTTTTTTTGGGGCTTTTTTGGGAGAGATTTTCTTCATGTGTGAAGAGATTTCTCTTAGGTTGTCTGTAAAGTCCAATTGCATTTGAATTGGCAGAAGTCCATGGCAGAAGTCCAATTTCTTTTTGGCCCCCCCCAAGTCCAATTGAGTTAGGCACAAGTCCTTTTTAAAGGCAAAAGTCCTTTTTTAAAAGGGACCAAAGTCCATGGCAAAAAGTCCAATTTCTTTTTGGCACATTTGGGAGCTATAGGTAAGCTTTGCTACCTGGCTCTCATCTTATCAATTTTTACATTTATTTTCTCATCTGAATTTATTTATTTATCTCATTTTTTAATGGGCAAAAGGTTTGCTATCTTCTTCTCTCATTTTTATTAATTTTTTATTTTTATAACCCAAAATTTTTAAAAATATAAAAAAAAATTTTTTTTATAATTTTTTTAGATTTTAAAATTTATTTCTCTTTCTTTTGATTTTCTAATTTATAAATTTTCTGAACAGCCGACTACTCAACGCCTGCCCGCTATCTCCCCGATACACAGAAGCACTGACTCCCAAAAAGTTAAAGTCAAGATCAACTGCACCATCAAGCCTTCGAGAGCACAGTCACTGTTGTATCAGCTCCCCAAGAGAAAAGATCAAGCCAGTGAGTGTGTGCTCTATGGAGAAGAGTAGAGCTTAGCCAGTTTAAAAGTTTATTGAATAAATTTAGAAGGAAGTTAAATTGGGAAAAGTTTTTAAATTTTTTTTGAGAGTGCGAAAGTTTTATAGAGTGAGGTTGCGCCATATTAAATTTTAAATCTAATTTGAAATTATTAATCTGTTAAAATCGCCGCCTTATATAGCCCTAGTCCCTAGAGAAACTTATACTGAGCAAAAATTATAAAGCTCATAACTCTGGATTTGCAGATTTATTCATCATGCCAATGAAGCAGATTTTAGCAAAAATCATGAGAATCATAAGTTGTGATTTTGAGAGTTTAGAAAAAATTTAGAAGCTTTGAAATTTTGAAAGAAGTTGAGGAGTTAAATTTATAGAAAAATTATGGCTGTTCCCATACTTGGCAGAACTTAGAATTTGAAAATTTTGCATATTGTTAAAATCTGAAAATCTTAAATCCAAGAAATTTTGAAATTTCCATTCATGAAATCTCATTGAGAATAGTATAAACTACTTGTCCTCTTACTCAAAATTTCAGAGATAGGCTCTACCCATTTTCTAAAAATCCGATAATAGAAATTCTTGAAATAGTAAATTGAGGTTTTACTTACTCACCATTTTATATAAAACGCTTGATTTAGCTGTCCTCACTTTCAAGCAAATTCATATAGGGCTATAAAATTTTTCTCATCTCTGAAACCTTTGAACTGTGAATCTATAAAATTTTACCTCTCTGATTTTGAATTTCAAATAGAGCTAGCCTTAGGATTTCAAATTTTAGGTTACTACATAAGAGCTTATTAGTATGAAATATAGCCCTTAGCCTCGAAACTGAAATATAGAATACTTACTTTATAGCAAATACTCTCAAGTCTACTTAGCTAAAAGTTTGAAAATTCTTAGCAGAGTCAAGTGCTATGGAACTTGAGTGTGAGCACAAGTTGATCTTAGCTAGCAAGTATTAAACTGGATTTTCCAAACAAAATTCATTCATCCATTCTTCATTTCTATAGACTGTGAGGGGGGTTTGGGTTTTGGGGTTCCTCGCTGGATTGCTCAGTCCCAAGAAACTTGGAACTTTTCAATCCACTTGGATCACCAAAATCCAAACCCAACTCTCTCCTTTTCTTTCTTTCTCTCTCTCTTCTTTATTCTCTGCCTCTCCTTTCTCCTCTTTCTTGCTTAAAACAAAGGGAACAATGCAGAGTAGAGAGACTCAGTGAGCTCAAAGAAGTCTCTGATACTCATAGAGTCCTCCATACTTATTATTGATTTATATTGATTATAGCTTGAAATAATTAAGAACCTATCTAGCTTAGCTGAAGCTTATTTTATAAAGTAGAGGAAAGTGAGCTCCTAAATTTTAAAAATTTTTTTTTCCCCCCTTTTTTTTTTTTTTTTTTTCCCAAAATTAAAAAATTTTTTTTTAAAAACCCCTTTACCTTTAAAAAATTAAAAATTTTTAAAAAACCCCCCTTCTTTTTTTAAAAAAAAAAAAAAAAAAAAGGGGGGTTTGGGCCGGGAAATTTTAAAAAATTTTTTTTTTTAAAAAAAAATTTTTTTTATTTTTTTTTAACCCCTTTTTTTTTTTTTTTGGGGGGGGGGAAAATTGCCCCCCAAAAAAAAGGGAAAAAAATTAAACCCAAAATCCAAACCCAATTTTTTTTTTTTCTTTTTAAAAAAATTTTTTTTTCCCCTTTTTTTTAAAAAAAGGGAAAAGGGGGGGAAAAAAAAAAAAAAAAAAATTTTAAAAATTAATTTTTTTTTGGTTTGGGGTTTTTAAAAAAACCCGAAAAAGGAATTTTTTTGGAAAAAAAGGGGCTTTAAAAAAAGGGTTAAATTTTAAAAACCCCCCAATTTTTTTTTGGAATTTTAAAAAAAAATTTTTAAATAAAAAAATTTTTTTTTTAAAAAAAGGGGAAAATTTTTTAAAAAAATTTTTCTTTTTTAAAAAAGGTTTTTGGGAATGTTTTTTTAAAAATTTTTTTTTTTTCCCCCCCAAAAAAGGGGAAAAGGGGAAAAAATTTTTTTTCCCTTTTTTTGGGGGTTTTTTTTTTTTTGGGGAAAATTTTTAAAAACCCCCAAAAAACCCTTTTAAAAAAATTTTTTTTGGGGGTTTTTTTAATTTTTTTTTTTTTTTTTTTTTTTTTAAATTTTTTCCCCCCCAAAATTTTTTTTTTTTAAATTTTTAAATTTTTTTTTTTTTTTTTTTTTTAAAAAGTTTAAAGGAAAAAAAATTTTTAAAAAAAATTTTTTAAAAATTTTTTTAAAAAAAAAATTTTGGGTTAAACCCCCCTTTTTTTTAAAAAAAAAAATTTTAAAAAGGGGAAAAAAAAAATTTTAAAAAAAAAAAAAAAAAAAAAGGGGGGGGGGGGGGTTTCCAAAAAAAATAAAAAAAAATTTTTTTTTCCAAAAAAAACCCTTTTTTTGGGGGAAAAAAAAAAATTTTTTTTAAAAAATTTTTTTTAAATTTTTTTTTAAATTTTTTTTTCCCCTTTTTAAAACCAAAAAGGTTTAAATTTTTAAAAAGGGGTTTTTCCCCCCCCTTTTTTCCGGTTTTTTTCCGGTTTTTTTCCCCAAATTTTTTGTTTTTTCCCAAAAAATTTTCCCCCAAATTTTTTCATTTTTTTTTTTAAAAAAATTTTTAAAAAAAATTTCCCCTTTTTTTAAAAATTCTCTTTTTTTTTTTTAAAAAAAAAAACCCCTTTTTAAAAACCTTTTTTTGGGTTTTTTTTAAAATTTTTAAAAATTTTTAAAAGGTTTTTTTTTTGGGGGGAAAAAAGGGGCCTTTTTTTTTTTTTTTTTTTAAAAAAAATTTTCCCCAAAAAAAAAAAATTTTTTTTAAAAAAAAATTTTTTTTTAAAAAACCCCCCCCAAAAAATTTTTTTTTAAAATTTTTTAAAAAAGGGTTTAAGGGGTTTTTTTTTTAAAACCCCAAAATTTTTTTAAAAACCCCCCCTTTTTTCCCAAAAAAAAACCCCCCCCGGGGAAATTTTTTCCCGGGGGGGGCCCAAATTTTAAAACCCTTTTTTAAAAGTTTTTTTTTTAAAAAAAAAACCCCCCCCCAACCTTTGGGGGTTTTTTAAGGGTTTTTTTTTCCCCCTTTCAAAAAAAACCTTTTTTTTAAAAGGGGGGCCCCTTTTTTTTTTAAAAAATTTTTAAAAAAAAAAAATTTTAAAAAAAAGGAAAATTGGGGAAAAAAAGGGGGGGGTTTTTTCCCCTTAAAAAAATTTTTTTGGGTTTTAAAAAAAAAAATTCCCCAAAAAAAATTTTTTTTGGGAAATTTAAAAACCCCGGGGGAAAAAAAAATTTTTTTAAAAATCCCCCCCTTTTTTTTTAAAAAGGGGTTTTTTTGGGGTTTCGGGGGAGAAAAAACCCCCCAATTTTTTTTAAAAAAATTTTTTTTAATTTTTTTCCCCCAAAAAAAAACCCAAAACCCCAAAAAAAAAAATTTTTTTTAAATTTTGGTTTTTTTTAAAAAAACCCCTTTTTTTTTTAAACCCTTCTTCCGGCCTTTGTTTTTTTCCCCCCCCCCAAAAAAAAAAAAAAAGGGGTTTTTTTGGCCTTTTTTTTTTTTCCCCCCCCCCCCAAAAAATTTTTTAAAAAAATTTTTAAGGGAAAAAAAAAAAAATTTTTTTTTTTCCCCCCCAAAATTTTTTTTTTCCCCCCTTTCCCCAAAAAAGACCCCCCCATTTTCCCTTTCCCCCCCTTTTTTTACCCTTTTTTTCCCCAAAAAAACCCCTTTTTTTTTAAAAAAACCCCACAAATTTTTTAAACCAAAAAATTTTTAAAAAAAAAGGGGGTTTTTTTTTTTAAATTCTATCCTTCTCATTTGAATTGGCACGAGGGCATTAGTTTCCAAGCAAGCATGCAAATAAAAATCAAAGAGGCCCTTGAGTTTCCTTAGTAAATATGGATCCTCATCAAAATTATTATAACCCTCTGAACTCTATACCATTATCCCAAAGTCCTTAAACCTTAAAATCTCTCATCCACCAGAGAGTGTTCAACTACTTTTCATTAGAAATTGATGAGAGGAATTATCTCTCCATTAGGATTTGGAGCTAAAAAGTATTAGGATGAGGATTTGAGTTAAAAGGGGAAAAATGAAAGTTTAAAATTTTTCCCAAGGTCCTAGAAAACCCCCTTTTGGGAAAAAGGAAAAGCCAAGATGGGGAATTTTGCCGAAAAGCAAAATTTGCCTAGAATAAATCTGGGCCGCCCAAAAGGGAAATTTTGATGTAAAAAGATTTTGAGTTTTCCCCCCGGTTTAAACCTATTTTTAAAAACCAGTTTTCCCCATTCAAAGTTTTGAACGAAAATTTAAAGGGCGGAATTTTAAGCTAAGGGGCAGTTGGATTAAGAGTTTTTTTTAAGGGAAACAAATTTTTTTTAGTTTTTTTGGGCGCGCTATTTAAAAATTTTGCACGGAATATTTCCCAGGCCATAAAAAAAAACTTCTTTTATAAGGGTTAAACCTTTTTGGGATTTGCGCCCCACGAAAATTTCCCCTTTTTTTTTTGGGAAATAAACTCTAAATCCATTTCTTTTTTACTGTCGACTTGACTTCAATTTTTTTAAATTTGAAAAGATGTTGGATTTGAATAAAGGGTTTAAACCACGGGGCTCAAAAAACTGTTACATTTACCATTTTTTCAGCGGGGCAGGTTTTTCCTTTGGCAAAAATTTTTTGTCGTCGTTTCCCCCATCTTTGAAATTTTTTTTTTCCCTGGAGTCCTGGCCCTGCAAATTTTTTTAAAATTCTTTTTATAAAACTTTGAAATTTTTTCAAACTTTGCTATTTTTCTCAACGAGCATTTTCAAAAAGACAAAGTTGTTAACCAAAAGAGAAAGAAATTAAAAAAACCCAAAAGATTTTAGGAATTAAAGGAATTTAATAGATTTTTTTAAATTTTTAGAGAGGGGGAGATGGAAAGAAATCTTAAAGTTAGAATCTAACTAAAATCTTTTTTTTTAAATTTTTAGGCAAAACCCTTTGCCCAAATTTTAATTTTTAAATTTAATATTAAAAGAGCAAATTTGCGAAAATAGGATCTCTTCAGCTTTGAAATTAAAAATCAAATTTTCTAAAATTAGCTTCATTAAAAATTTTGAGGAAATTTGAAATCTTTTTAAAAAAGAGTCAAAAATCTTTAAAATAATTTAGAGAGGCATAAATATTTTTGATTTTAGCCATTTTATAATTTAATTTTTGAAAATTCTTCATACCTTTTAAAATATCTCACTCCCCATTGTAAAATTTTTTAAAAAACCAAAGTCATTTTTGCCAAATCTAAAATCATTCTTTTTATTTAAAATTGCAAGAGAATTAAGAATGAGAGAGCTCAGCTCTTAGGAGATTTATAGTCTTTGCTCTGAAATCATAGGAGCTCACTTTCCTCTACTTTATAAAATAAGCTTCAGCTAAGCTAGATAGGTTCTTAATTATTTCAAGCTATAATCAATATAAATCAATAATAAGTATGGAGGACTCTATGAGTATCAGAGACTTCTTTGAGCTCACTGAGTCTCTCTACTCTGCATTGTTCCCTTTGTTTTAAGCAAGAAAGAGGAGAAAGGAGAGGCAGAGAATAAAAAAGAGAGAGAGAGAAAGAAAGAAAAGGAGAGAGTTGGGTTTGGATTTTGGTGATCCAAGTGGATTGAAAAGTTCCAAGTTTCTTGGGACTGAGCAATCCAGCGAGGAACCCCAAAACCCAAACCCCCCTCACAGTCTATAGAAATGAAGAATGGATGAATGAATTTTGTTTGGAAAATCCAGTTTAATACTTGCTAGCAAGATCAACTTGTGCTCACACTCAAGTTCCATAGCACTTGACTCTGCTAAGAATTTTCAAACTTTTAGCTAAGTAGACTTGAGAGTATTTGCTATAAAGTAAGTATTCTATATTTCAGTTTCGAGGCTAAGGGCTATATTTCATACTAATAAGCTCTTATGTAGTAACCTAAAATTTGAAATCCTAAGGCTAGCTCTATTTGAAATTCAAAATCAGAGAGGTAAAATTTTATAGATTCACAGTTCAAAGGTTTCAGAGATGAGAAAAATTTTATAGCCCTATATGAATTTGCTTGAAAGTGAGGACAGCTAAATCAAGCGTTTTATATAAAATGGTGAGTAAGTAAAACCTCAATTTACTATTTCAAGAATTTCTATTATCGGATTTTTAGAAAATGGGTAGAGCCTATCTCTGAAATTTTGAGTAAGAGGACAAGTAGTTTATACTATTCTCAATGAGATTTCATGAATGGAAATTTCAAAATTTCTTGGATTTAAGATTTTCAGATTTTAACAATATGCAAAATTTTCAAATTCTAAGTTCTGCCAAGTATGGGAACAGGCCCCTAATTTTTTTAAATTTAAAATCCTCAACTTCTTTCAAAAATTTTTCCCAAAAACCCCTTTTAAAATTTTTTCTTAAACCCCTCAAAAAAACAACTTATTTTTATTCTCATGATTTTTGCAAAATCTGCCTTTATTGGCCCTGGATGAATTAAAAATTTCAAAAACCCGGTTATGAGCTTTATAATTTTTGCTCAGTAAAGGGTTTTTTTTAGGGACTTAGGGCTTTTATAAGGGCGGGGGGGATTTTTTTTAAAAGATTAATAATTTCAAAATTTGAATTTTAAAATTTTAAAATGGGGGCAATCCCTTTATAAAACTTTGCACTCTCATTTAAATTCCAAAAATTTTTTTCCCTTAACTTCTCCTTTAAAATTTAAAATTCCCAAAAAACATTTAAACTGGCTTTAAACTCTTTCTCTTCTCCATAGAGCACCCAAACCCCTCACTGGCTTGATCTTTTTCTCTTGGGGAGTGAAAAACAACAGGACTGTGTTTCGAAGGCTTTTATGGGTTTTCAGTTGATTTCCCCTTTAAATTTTAAAATTGGGGTTGGGGCAGTTTTCTGTTTTATCAAAGGGGATAGTCTGGCAGGGGTTTTTAGTAGTCAGGCCCCTTTGTTTCAGCAAAAATTTTAATTAAAATTAAAAAAAATAAAAAATAAATTTTAAAAAAATCCCCAAAATTTAAAATGAAAAAGGGTTCAGAATTTAAATAATTTTTCTTTTA
>JAJKFJ010002478.1:0-25940 GCA_027382625.1 Tetmemena sp. SeJ-2015
CCCAGAAAGTGGTATCCCTAGGACGGAGAAGTCTACTACTACTCGCTGCTGCTAGAAAGGGTCCCACACAAGCGCCACAACATCAAATCTCCTACAAATAAGTCAGGTTTATACATGGAGGAGTGCTTTATCAAAGGAATTATCTAAGATGAGAGCGATGAGAGCCAGACTAGAGACTTTTGGAGGAATAACTCCTTAAATAAGAAGCAGATGTATCAGGTCTTGTCTTCGATTCATTTAGACTGTTGCAGCTTATGAAAGTGACATTCAGGGTTTGAGTGGGGGTTTGTTGGGGGTGGGGTTGGGGTTTGAAGGGGTTTTGAGGTTTCAGTTTGGGTTTTCAGAACTAGTCTTCGATTCATTTAGACTGTTGCAGCTTATGAAAGTGACATTCAGGGTTTGAGTGGGGGTTTGTTGGGGGTGGGGTTTTGGGGTTTTGTTATTCTTCTTTGTACTTTTGGGGTCTCAAAATCACACTTTTTTTTTAGACATGTTCCCACTCAGGGAGGAGCATAAAAAGTATGCAGAGGTATAGGAGACCCTCTAACTAGCTGATAGGTATAATTAGACCTGCCCTACCACTTTTCCAAGGTGAATTTTTTTTAGGGGTTTATGTCCCATTTTTTTTGAAAAAATATTTTTTCTTAAAAATTTCAAAAAAGTTGCGATCAGCTGTAATTTCCGTAGATCGCAAATTTTTGACCTAAAAATTGTAAAAAATGTAAAAAAATAAAATAAGCTAAAAACACCGCATTCGACTTGGAAACGCTTAAGAAACACCTAAAAAGTGCAAATTTAAGAATATTTTTGGACACCTTACATTACAAAATTTTTTAAAAAGTTCTATATAACTGAAAATTTTTTATAGGATAAAAAGTTGCCCCATTCGACTTGGAAACGTGAAAAACGGCCTTCAAAATGGGTCTTAAAAAAATATTTTTGTACTCTTGACATAACAAATGCAAAATTTAACAGAGAAATATCAATTTTCTGTAAAAAAAGTTATAAACTTCACAACACCCTAAATCCCCTGAAACTGAAAACCCCTTATATTATCATCATTAAAACCCTGAATCAAACCCTAATTCTTTAATTATTCTCAAAATATGATGAATTTTAGACTTTTATTACATTTTTATGTATAAACTATGAGATTTTAAAATTTATTTATAGATTTGTTATTATATATAAGTTATGAAAAAATAATCCTGAGTAGACGTTGGCAAATTTTTACAAAATCCTTAAAAGTTTCACATGTTCGAAAAAAAGTTGCTCCATTTTACTTGCAAATGCGAAAAAGGGCCCTCAAATTTGTTCTTATAAAAAATATTTTTGGACTCCTGACCATACTATACTAAAATTTATTCTAAAAATTTCAATTTTATGGATACAAGCTATAAAATCCACAACACCCTGAACCCCTTAAACCCAAAACCCCTTATTTTATCATCCTCCAAACCCTGATTCAAACCCTAAATCTTAAATTATATTTAAATTTTGATAAATTTAAGAATTAATAAGCAATTTTATTGTTTACTTGAGGAATTAACTTAAAAATATAATATATAAGCAATAAATTTAGTATTTAAAACATAAAAACCTATGAATACTTAAATCCTGACCTAATATGTAAAATATAGAATGATTTTTTGTGTAAAAAAAAATGAAATTAGAACTTCACTACATCCTGAGTCTCATGAAGCTTAAAGGCACTTACAATACCTTATTAAAAAAATTTCCTAAAATATTAGAATAATTTAGAAATCGAATTAAATAGAAAATATTTGCTCGTTTTCTTTATAGAAACAAATTTTACAAGATCCTTTAATTAAACTAATTTTTATTTGATAAATTAAATAAAGATAACAATAAAAAATAAAGACTATAGCTGAATTTGACAAGAGGGCAAAATGATAAAGGACTATGATAAATAAATTCAACATTGATAATAAAAAATGCTTAAAAAATAAATTTAAAATGAGTCATAGAGAAATAATCTAATATTTATGAAAAGATAGTAAGAATGGTTACTAAACAAAAATTTCATCAAAATATTTAATAAAAAATGATAATTGGAAGAACTATTGTTGAAACAGATAAATAAAGTATTAAAAATAGACATAAACTAAGAGAACTATTATAAATTAAATATAAGCAAATTTAAACAAAATTCTTTTTAAAATCAAGGAAATGATAAATTCATTAAAATTGCATATTTAATATATAAGCCATTAAATTCAAAATATAAACATATCAATAACAACTAAAAAAAAATTTGAAGAGACCACAATCAGTGAGTGTGTATAAATTAAAGAGGAATAATAAAAAACGCACAAAGCGACACCGAGTCCGAAGGGCGAGGCGAGCAATTATAAAAAATACTTAAGAATCAATTAAAGCTAAAATATAACAAGTGTTTTATGCATAAAAAATTAAAAAAGATAGCAATAAAATTTATGTATCCATTAAAAACGATCAAAAATAAAAAACTAAACTTTTTAAAATAAAAAATAAGATTAAAATAAATATAGCTACACGGACTAGATAAAAATTTTGATTGAAAATTTATAATGCTATCTATATAATAGGAAATTTAAAAACAAAAACAAACGATCTTAAAATAAAAAATATGATATTCAATCCAAGAGTAAAAATATTTAAAAACAGACAAAAAAGATAAAAAACATCAATATTTCTAAATAAACAACGAATTGATAAAAACATAAAGATAATGCGATGATAATAATACATATAGCTTTCATGAAGAAAAAAATAAAGATTTATAAAAAAAAATTCTTAAAATCACATTAAAAAAAATTAGATTTTAAAACATTGAAGTTAATAAAAGAAATAAATAAAAATGATAAACGGAGAAAGTTGAAAGACAAGATGTCTGAATATCAAAATATATGCAAAAAGAAAAATGATATAGTGTCTGAGGTTTCAGTTTGGGTTTTCAGAACTAGTCTTCGATTCATTTAGACTGTTGCAGCTTATGAAAGTGACATTCAGGGTTTGAGTGGGGGTTTGTTGGGGGTGGGGTTGGGGTTTGAAGGGGTTTTGAGGTTTCAGTTTGGGTTTTCAGAACTAGTCTTGTCTTCGATTCATTTAGACTGTTGCAGCTTATGAAAGTGACATTCAGGGTTTGAGTGGGGGTTTGTTGGGGGTGGGGTTGGGGTTTTTGAAAGGGTTTTAGGTTTCAGTTTGGGTGTTGTGAAGTCTAGTCTTGTCTTCGATTCATTTAGACTGTTGCAGCTTATGAAAGTGACATTCAGGGTTTGAGTGGGGGTTTGTTGGGGGTGGGGTTGGGGTTTGAAGGGGTTTTGAGGTTTCAGTTTGGGTTTTCAGAACTTAGTCTTCGATTCATTTAGACTGTTGCAGCTTATGAAAGTGACATTCAGGGTTTGAGTGGGGGTTTGTTGGGGGTGGGGTTGGGGTTTGAAGGGGTTTTGAGGTTTCAGTTTGGGTTTTCAGAACTAGTCTTCGATTCATTTAGACTGTTGCAGCTTATGAAAGTGACATTCAGGGTTTGAGTGGGGTTTGTTGGGGGTGGGTTGGGGTTTGAAGGGGTTTTGAGGTTTCAGTTTGGGTTTTCAGATCTAGTCTTCGATTCATTTAGACTGTTGCAGCTTATGAAAGTGACATTCAGGGTTTGAGTGGGGGTTTGTTGGGGGTGGGGTTGGGCCACGCGCGCAATAGGCAACCCTGCAGGGGTTGACGTACGTGATGCGCAGGGCATAGGCAACCCCTTCAGGGGTTGACGTGAAGGGGGATGGGAAGGGGTTTTGATATTTTCCCTTGGGGTTTGGGGGTAGAAGTTGGCGCCATAATTTGTTTTTAGCTATTTCGACCAATTAACGCGTTCAGAATGCAGTGAAAGTGTTTTATAGTGACAAAAGATGGCTATGCGCTTTAAAATGAGTACCTACTTTGCCAGTTTTGAACATTCCATTCCTGAGTTCTTGACACCTAAAAATTGTCCTAAAATCGCACCGGAAAAAAGTAAAGGAAAAAAATTCTAAAAAAACTTTAAATTTCAAAAAGTTGCGATCAGCTGTATTTTCCGTAGATCGCATGTTATCGACAAAAATTCTGAAAAAATTCGACACCTAAAATTTTATAAAATCCTAAAAAGTGACACATGCTCGAAAAAAAGTTGCTCCATTCGACTTGGAAACACGAAAAAGGGCCCTCAAAATGGGTCATTGAAAAAATATTTTTGGACTCCTGACCAGACCATTGGAGAATTTAGGAAAAAAATTATAAATACTTGAAATTCTCTAAAAACATGGTTGATTTGCTGAAACCCTGATTCAAACCCTAACTCAACCCTTGGCCAAACCCTAACTCAAACCCAGAATATAATTAAAAATTTATCATAAAGGGATTATTAGGGGTTTGCCGAAGGCAATTCGGGGTTTTGAGGTTTCAGTTTGGGTTTTCAGAAGTCTTATTTTCGATCTCTTCACCCTAAACTTCATAATTTATCTAAAATTACTCATTTTTAGGCTATTTTCCATATAAGGATGCATTTGGGGTGGGGTTGGGGTTAGGCCGAAGGCCTTTTGGGGTTTTGAGGTTTCAGTTTGGGTGTTGTGGAGTTTAGAAAATATATCCTTATTTCCATTCTACTCATTTAAAATGTAAAATAACTGTTAATTTTATCATTTTTAGAGGATTTAGTCCATTTTCTCACTTTTTGGAAAATTTCATAACCGGTTGGCGTGCTCAGGGTTTTGATTTCTTTATATTGGGACTTTGGGGTAAAAGTTGGCGGCTGAATTTGTTTTTAGCTATTTCGACCAATTAACGCGTTCAGAATGCAGTGAAAGTGTTTTATAGTGACAAAAGATGGCTATGCGCTTTAAAATGAGTACCTACATTGCCAGTTTTGAACATTCCATTCCTGAGTTCTTGACACCTAAAAATTGTCCTAAAATCGCACCGGAAAAAAGTAAAGGAAAAAAATTCTAAAAAAACTTTAAATTTCAAAAAGTTGCGATCATCTGTATTTTCCGTAGATCGCATGTTATCGACAAAAATTCTGAAAAATTTATAAAATCCTAAAAAGTGACACATGCTCGAAAAAAGTTGCTCCATTCGACTTGGAAACACGAAAAAGGGCCCTCAAAATGGGTCATTGAAAAAATATTTTTGGACTCCTGACCAGACCATTGGAGAATTTAGGAAAAAAATTATAAATACTTGAAATTCTCTAAAAACATGGTTGATTTGCTGAAACCCTGATTCAAACCCTAACTCAACCCTTGGCAAGACCTAAACTTCAACCAGAATATAATTAACAAATTTATCATAAAGGGATTATTAGGGGTTTGCCGAAGGCGGGTTTTGAGGTTTCAGTTTGGGTTTTTAGAAGTCTTAATTTCGTTCTATTACAATATTAAATTTATCTAAATCTCATTTAGAGGCCATTTTCCATATAAGGATGCATTTGGGGTGGGGTTGGGGTTAGGCCGAAGGCCTTTTGGGGTTTTGAGGTTTCAGTTTGGGGTTTTCAGAAGTCTTAATTTTGACCATTTCACTGTCAAGATCATTTTATAGACCATATTTCACATTTAAGGTGCATTTTCCTTATAAGATGGAGTGCGTGGGGGTGGGGTTGGGGTTTGCCGAAGGCAATTAGGGGTTTTGAGGTTTCAGTTTGGGTGTTGTGGAGATTTTTAGAAAATAGATCCATTTTTCCTTTCTACTCATTTAAAATGTTCAATAACTGTTATTTTTATGCTTTTTAGATGATTTGGGCCATTTTCTCACTTTTTGGTGAATTTCATAACCGGTTGGCGTGCGCAGGGTTTTGATATTTTCCCTTGGGGTTTGGGGGGTTTGGGGAAAATTTTTTTTAGCTATTTCGCCCAAATTTAACGCGTTCAGAATGCATAAAAGTGTTTTATAGTAAAAAGATGGCTATCGTTTTAAAATGAGTACCTCTTTGCCATTTTTGAACATTCCATTCCTGAGTTTTGACCCTAAAAATTGTCCTAAAATCGCACCGGAAAAAAGTAAAAAAAAAATTTAAAAAAAAATTTTTAAAAAAATAAAGTGTATTTTCCGTAGATCGCATGTTATCGACAAAAATTCTGAAAAAATTCGCCCCTAAAATTTTTATAAAACCTAAAAAGTGACAAAATTCAAAAAAAATTTGCCCATTCGACTTGAAAACCCGGAAACCCTAACTCAAACCCAGAAAAATTAAAAATTTCTAAAATTATTAGGGGTTTCCGAAGGGAATTCGGGGTTTTGAGTTTCGTTTGGGTTTTCGAAGTTTCTTTTATTTCGATCTTTAAAAACTTCATAATTTATCAAAATTCCTCATATGAGGCCATTTTCCATTTCAGGATGCATTTGGGGTGGGGTTGGGGTTAGGCCGAAGGCCTTTTTGGGGTTTTTAGGTTTAGTTTGGGTTTTCAGAAGTCTTAATTTTACCATTTCACTGTCAAGATCTTTTAAGACCATATTTCACATTTAAGGTGCATTTTCCTTATAAGATGGAGTGGTGGGGGGGGGGTTGAGGTTTGCCGAGGCAAATTAGGGGTTTTTTAGGTTTCAGTTTGGGTGTTGTAAGAGTCTTTTTTGCTTATATTGATACTTAATCTTCGATTATTTACACTAAATTTTGCTTATGATATTGGGATTCAGGGTTTGAGTAGGGGGTTGGTGGGGGTGGGGTTTTGGGGCCCCGCGCGCAATAGGCAAACCCCGCAGGGGTTACGTACGTGATGCGCAGGGCATAGGCAACCCCCTTTAGGGGTTGACGGGGGGGGGGAAGGGGTTTTGGGGTTTTGGGGTTTTGGGGTTTTTTATTCCCCTTTGGGGTTTTTGGGGGGGGGGAAATGTTCCTCAGTTTTTGAGGATTTTATATACATTTCCCCCGGCCTTTTTAAAATGCATTTTTCCCAATTTTTTGATGGGACCTACCCCGCCGGTTTTTTCCCCTTTCCCCTTTTTTCACCAAAAAATTTTTAGCTTTTTTTGGACCTGACCGATTTCTAATGAAAAAAATTTTACTAAAAATTCATTATAAAAATTTTTAAAAAAATTATTATGTCATTTTTACTATAAAAAGTCAAAAATTCCATCTTTTTCCGAAAATTATGTTCCTAAACCTTATAAAGTCATATTTTTATCTTAATCTTTAGTATATTTAAATCCAATTTCTTCATATTTTATTAACAAAATGGCGATTTTTAACTAGAAATCTCATTTTTATTATCTTTTTATGTCAAATTGACTATAAATGTTCACAATTTCATCATAAATTGACTATATTTGGTCTATTTTCTACATTTTATCACAAAATGACTATAAATGGTCTTAATTTCATCATAAATTGACCAAAATTCATAGATTTTTTATTATAAATTAGTGATTAAAAAATAATCCTGAGTAGTCTATGGCAAATTTTTAAAAATTTAAAAAAGTTTCTCATTTTCGAAAAAAAGTTGCTCCATTCGACTTGGAAACGCGAAAATGGGCCCTCATAATGGGTCTTATAAAAAATATTTTTGGACTCCTGACCAGACTACAGTAAAATTTGTCATAAAAATTTCAATTTTATGAATAAAAGCTATTAACTCCGCAACACCCTGAACCCCCTGAACCCCAAAACTCCTGAATTTAGCAGTCTCCAAACCCTGACTCAAACCCTAAGTCTTTATTTATTGTTAGAATATGATGAATATTGCTCCAAAAAATAAACATGATGAAGAATCACATAAAATAACTCAGTAGTAACTTTAAATGTTAACAAATTTTATTCACTCTGTTATTGCTATTCTTATTAGTGATTTTAACTAATTACTCACATATTAATATTTATATATAACAAATGGATACATCAAGATTAAAATAATGCAATTTTATGATTAAGAATAATTGCACGCACACTTAGCGACACCGAGTCTGTAGGGCGAGGCGAGCAAAAAAAAAGCGACACCGAGTCCATAGGGCGAGGCGAGCAATAAAAAAAATTGCTAAATAATAAATTCATGTATTTTCTGAACTAAAAGTTAAAACCAAATGTAATATAATTGATCCTATTATAATTATATGTTAATAATTATTGCATGTTATTATGATATCAAGTAATTCTCATTCTTACGCACAAAATATAATCAATTGACTATTATTTCACACTTTTAAAACACTTAAAGCAACACAAACTTCATTTTCTAGAAATAGCCAAATTTGCATAAATATTATACATTAAATTTAGATATTTTTGCACCTTTCAAACATTTGATGAGAAACAAATTTCAATCAATAAGAAATTTCCAATTTTAAACTAAAATATCAATATCACTAAAAGCATTTAAAATCTTAATTTGAAAGCTAACTGTACTCAATTCGACATTTGGCACTTTTCAGCATTTTCATATTTTTAAATTGACTAGATTTCGTTAACCCGACATTGACATGAATTCTCATGAAGATTCCCACATTTCAACATTTCAATGCAAACAAACTTAACTTTAAACATATTGTATTTTACCACTTTTTAATTTGTAATATTTATTAAGATTACTACATTAAAAACATGCCTGCTATGACTAACTGAATCTTTATATTCTTTTAAATCATTAAATACGTTTAAAAAAATATAATTGAGAATATTTATCAATATTTTTGAATGTCAGCATTATATTGCAAAGAAACTGTCTTTATTCTAAATTTACGATATTTATACTTTGACACCTTTAAATTAACAAGATTTATTTATAATTCTACATTTAAACATTTTATTTCGATCAATCTGTACTTATTTTATATTTAACACGTGTTTTGACTTTTTATACATTTAAATTGGCATGATTTATAAAGATTTCTACATTTTAAAATCTAAGTGCAGACTTAGTGACATTAGTTTATTAATTATAATAAGTTTTATATTTCAAAATTTAAAGTGAAATGATTTATCAAGATTTCCACTCTCAAAAATTTCAGTGCAAAAACATGCGATTAATTATTTATTTTAAAAATTTCAATAATTTAATTCAATTTTATTGACAACAATTATAATTATTTCTACTTACAAATGTTTTAGTGCAAATAATTATAATTATTTATTTATAAACATTTTAATCGTTTATTCAAAATAATTGAAAGATTTATCATTATTTCTACTTTCAAACATTTCAGTGCAAACAAAGTGTGATTATTTATTTAATATAAACATTTTAATCTTTTCATACAATTTTATTCACAACAATTATAATTATTTCTACTTTCAAACATTTCAGTGCGAACTAATTATAATTATTTATTTATTTTAAATATTTTAATCTTATCAACAATGTTATTCACAACAATAATTATTATTTCTACTTTCAAACATTTCAGTGAAAACAAACTGTGATTATTTATTTTTTATAAACATTTTAATATTTTCAACAATTTTATTCACAACAATTATAATTATTTCTACTTTCAAACATTCAGTGAAAACAAAGTATATTTATTTATTATAAACATTTTAATATTTTCAACAATTTTATTCACAACAATTATAATTATTTCTACTTTCAAACATTTCAGTGAAAACAAACTGTGATTATTTATTTATTATAAACATTCAATAAATTATTCAACAATTTTAATTTAAACTTTCAAAACCAAAATTATATTTAAATTTTTAAAAAATGCTTCATTAAATATTTCCCGAAGAAACAATGGTTATTATTTTATAACTTTAATTTTCAAAAGTCCACAATTAAATTTATTTTCTTTAACATTTGGGAAACAAATGAAATTTATTTAATTATAACATTTAAGTTATCAAAAATTTGACAATTATATTATTTCTACTTTCAAACATTTCAGTGCAAACAAACTGTATATTTTTTAAATATAACATTTTAATCTTTTCATACAATTTTATTCACAACAATTATAATTATTTCTACTTTAAACATTTCAGTGCGAACTAACTGTAATTAATAATTTATTATAAATATTTCAATCTTTTCAACAATTTTATTCTCAACAATTATAATTATTTCTACTTTCAAACATTTCAGTGAAAACAAAATGTTATTATTTAATAATTAAATACATTTCATTATTTTCAACAATTTTATTCACAACAATTATAATTAATTATACAAATCAAACCTTTTATCATAAAAAAGATGTATTTATTTTCAAATTTAAGTTGCTTATTCAGACATTTAAATTGACGAAATAATCAAGATTCCTTCTTTCAAACGTATCATTGCTGAAAACTGTACTTATTTTGATTTTTTAAACATTTTTATTTTTACACAAATAAATTGACAAATTTATTTGTCAATTTATATTTTAAAACATTTCATTTCAAAGTAACTACACTTTTTCCGTCAATTAACTCATATTTTAGATTTTACACATTAAAATTAGAGACATTTATAAATATTATTACATTTCAAACATTTCAAAGCAAATAAACTGTAAATATTTTATCCTTTTACTCGTTTTTTTACTTTTCTAACATATAATAAAGCCAATATTTATCAAAATTTAACATTTCAAACATTTAAGTGCAAACTAACTGTACATTTTTCGTCTTTTTACTCATTTTTACTTATAACATATTTAAATATATAAAATTTACACAGTTTCTTAATTAAAGCAGTTCAATACAAACAATCCATTATCATTTCGTTGTTTAAACATTTTCTCTTTGCTCACATTTAAATTGACACTTTTCTTTAACCTATGTTTTAAATTTATTTACATCAATACTACTAAATATCTATTATTTCATTGCAAACTAAATATTCTTATATTATCATTTTAACATTTTAATCGTGTCACCTGTATTATTTGTCAAAATTTAGTCCACATATATTTTACATGAATTTAAATAAATAACTTTTCATATTAAGAGCATATTATTGCTAACAAACTTAACTCATATCGTTTTTTAAAAGATGAACAATAATTCGATGCGCAAAAAGCGACACCAAGTCTGTAGGGCGAGGCGAGCAAAAATAAAATTATTTTCGACTTTACCCATTTAAATTTCTACGATCTTATCTATCTTTCATTCCTAGCTTATATTTGCGCCACTCTTCTTTAAATAAGTAACTATTTAAACTAATAAATCTTTCAACTTAATTAATTAAAAACAGCTAATTTGTCCAATCAATTAGAAGCACTGTTTTGAATAAAAGAAAACACACATCTTATAGGAAAATTAACTTTATTCATTTTCTATTTTGACTAGAATATATATTTCATTTACTTAAAAAATATGTAAAGAAGAGCTTAATGAAACAGCATTCAAATATTTTAATCTTAATAAGTTATTATAAAATCACCTTATATAAATAATTATCATTTCAATTTATTCTTATGGAAAAGATGAGCATTGAAAAAACTTATAAATTAAATTAAAAATATTGTATTCTTATTTGCAAAAAAATAATTAATTACATTTTTCAATTAGAATATTACAAAAGTCAAAAAAATGCTTGTATGAATAAAACTAAACATGCTAATTATAACAATATATAAAATACTGCAAATTTTTGTATAATAAATTTTTTGACAACAAAAACAAATCAAAATAATAATCCAATGTATATTTAAGTCAAATAGAATATACTTGCATAAAAATATTTCTTAGATAATAACCCATTGGAGTATAAAAATAATTTAAAATTTAAAATCATACTTTTTAAAATAACATTTCATTAAGAAAAAAAAAGATGCTATATAAAAATAGATAACATAAAATAATAAGATTTATAAGTAATTAATTATTAAATTACAAGATATTTATAGAAAAACAAAGCTTATTAATTAAAGATTTTAGGTTGCATAAGTAAAATCATAAAATAACACGTAAGGGGGATGACTTGTTTCTGCGTCCGGGGGAGACTCCCGTAGGCAGAAAAGATTGCGAAGCGAGAAAAAAAATTAAGAAAATACTGGCCGAAGGCCTTTTTGGGGTTTTGAAGTTTCAGTTTGGGTTTTCAGAAGTCTACTTTTCATTCTCTTTACTCTTAGCTTCATAAATATACTTACATTTCTTACTTTTACTGTTCTTTTCCTTAAGGATTTGCATTTGGGGTGGGGGTTGGGGTTGGGCCGAAGGCCTTTTTGGGGTTTTGAAGTTTCAGTTTGGGTTTTCAGAAGTCTGATTATCACTATCTTGACTCTTACCTTCATAGATATACTTACATTTCTTACTTTTACTCTTCTTTTCCTTAAGGATTTGCATTTGGGGTGGGGGTTGGGGTTGGGCCGAAGGCCTTTTTGGGGTTTTGAAGTTTCAGTTTGGGTTTTCAGAAGTCTACTTTTCATTCTCTTTACTCTTAGCTTCATAAATATACTTACATTTCTTATTTTTACTCTTCTTTTCCTTAAGGATTTGCATTTGGGGTGGGGGTTGGGGTTGGGCCGAAGGCCTTTTTGGGGTTTTGAAGTTTCAGTTTGGGTTTTCAGAAGTCTGATTATCACTATCTTGACTCTTACTTTCATAGATATACTTACATTTCTTATTTTTACTCTTCTTTTCCTTAAGGATTTGCATTTGGGGTGGGGGTTGGGGTTGGGCCGAAGGCCTTTTTGGGGTTTTGAAGTTTCAGTTTGGGTTTTCAGAAGTCTACTTTTCATTCTCTTTACTCTTAACTTGATAAATATTCTTACATTTCTTACTTTTACTCTTCTTTTCCTTAAGGATTTGCATTTGGGGTGGGGGTTGGGGTTGGGCCGAAGGCCTTTTTGGGGTTTTGAAGTTTCAGTTTGGGTTTTCAGAAGTCTACTTTTCATTCTCTTTACTCTTAACTTGATAAATATTCTTACATTTCTTACTTTTACTCTTCTTTTCCTTAAGGATTTGCATTTGGGGTGGGGGTTGGGGTTGGGCCGAAGGCCTTTTTGGGGTTTTGAAGTTTCAGTTTGGGTTTTCAGAAGTCTACTTTTCATTCTCTTTACTCTTAACTTGATAAATATTCTTACATTTCTTACTTTTACTCTTCTTTTCCTAAAGGATTTGCATTTGGGGTGGGGGTTGGGGTTGGGCCGAAGGCCTTTTTGGGGTTTTGAAGTTTCAGTTTGGGTTTTCAGAAGTCTGATTATCACTATCTTGACTCTTACCTTCATAGATATACTTACATTTCTTACTTTTACTGTTCTTTTCCTTAAGGATTTGCATTTGGGGTGGGGGTTGGGGTTGGGCCGAAGGCCTTTTTGGGGTTTTGAAGTTTCAGTTTGGGTTTTCAGAAGTCTACTTTTCATTCTCTTTACTCTTAACTTGATAAATATTCTTACATTTCTTACTTTTACTCTTCTTTTCCTTAAGGATTTGCATTTGGGGTGGGGGTTGGGGTTGGGCCGAAGGCCTTTTTGGGGTTTTGAAGTTTCAGTTTGGGTTTTCAGAAGTCTACTTTTCATTCTCTTTACTCTTAACTTGATAAATATTCTTACATTTCTTACTTTTACTCTTCTTTTCCTTAAGGATTTGCATTTGGGGTGGGGGTTGGGGTTGGGCCGAAGGCCTTTTTGGGGTTTTGAAGTTTCAGTTTGGGTTTTCAGAAGTCTACTTTTCATTCTCTTTACTCTTAGCTTCATAAATATACTTACATTTCTTACTTTTACTCTTCTTTTCCTTTAAGATTTGCATTTGGGGTGGGGGTTGGGGTTGGGCCGAAGGCCTTTTTGGGGTTTTGAAGTTTCAGTTTGGGTTTTCAGAAGTCTGATTATCACTATCTTGACTCTTACCTTCATAGATATACTTACATTTCTTACTTTTACTCTTCTTTTCCTTAAGGATTTGCATTTGGGGTGGGGGTTGGGGTTGGGCCGAAGGCCTTTTTGGGGTTTTGAAGTTTCAGTTTGGGTTTTCAGAAGTCTGATTATCACTATCTTGACTCTTACCTTCATAGATATACTTACATTTCTTACTTTTACTGTTCTTTTCCTTAAGGATTTGCATTTGGGGTGGGGGTTGGGGTTGGGCCGAAGGCCTTTTTGGGGTTTTGAAGTTTCAGTTTGGGTTTTCAGAACTTGTCTGATTATCACTATCTTGACTCTTAACTTGATAGATTGACTTGCATTTCTTACTTTTACTGTTCTTTTCCTTAAGGATTTGCATTTGGGGTGGGGGTTGGGGTTGGGCCGAAGGCCTTTTTGGGGTTTTGAAGTTTCAGTTTGGGTTTTCAGAAGTCTGCTTTTCATTCTCTTTACTCTTAACTTGATAAATATTCTAACATTTCTTACTTTTACTCTTCTTTTCCTTAAGGATTTGCATTTGGGGTGGGGTTGAGGTTGGGCCGAGGCCTTTTTGGGGTTTTGAAGTTTCAGTTTGGGTTTTCAGAAGTCTACTTTTCATTCTCTTTACTCTTAACTTGATAAATATTCTTACATTTCTTACTTTTACTCTTCTTTTCCTTAAGGATTTGCATTTGGGGTGGGGGTTGAGGTTGGGCCGAAGGCCTTTTTGGGGTTTTGAAGTTTCAGTTTGGGTTTTCAGAAGTCTACTTTTCATTCTCTTTACTCTTAACTTGATAAATATTCTTACATTTCTTACTTTTACTGTTCTTTTCCTTAAGGATTTGCATTTGGGGTGGGGGTTGGGGTTGGGCCGAAGGCCTTTTTGGGGTTTTGAAGTTTCAGTTTGGGTTTTCAGAAGTCTGATTATCACTATCTTGACTCTTACCTTCATAGATATACTTACATTTCTTACTTTTACTGTTCTTTTCCTTAAGGATTTGCATTTGGGGTTGGGGGTTGGGGTTGGGCCGAAGGCCTTTTTGGGGTTTTGAAGTTGTTTGGGTTTTGCAGAAGTCTTACTTTCATTTCTTTACTCTTAACTTGATAAATATTCTTACAATTCTTCTTTTACTCTTCTTTTTCCTTAAGGATTTGCATTTGGGGTGGGGGTTGAGGTTGGGCCGAAGGCCTTTTGGGGTTTTGAAGTTTCAGTTTGGGTTTTTTTCAGAAGTTAACTTTTCATTCTCTTTACTTTAACTTGATAAAATATTCTACATTTCTTTACTTTTACCTCTTCTTTTCCTTAAGGAATTTGCATTTTGGGTGGGGGTTTGATGGTTTGGGCGAAGGCCTTTTTGGGGTTTTGAAGTTTCAGTTTGGGTTTTCAAGAAGTCTACTTTTCATTCTCTTTACTCTTAACTTGATAAATATTCTTACATTTCTTACTTTTACTCTTCTTTTCCTTAAGGATTTGCATTTGGGGTGGGGGTTGGGGTTGGGCCGAAGGCCTTTTTGGGGTTTTGAAGTTTCAGTTTGGGTTTTCAGAAGTCTGATTATCACTATCTTGACTCTTACCTTCATAGATATACTTACATTTCTTACTTTTACTCTTCTTTTCCTTAAGGATTTGCATTTGGGGTGGGGGTTGGGGTTTGGCCGAAGGCCTTTTTGGGGTTTTGGGGTTTTGATATTCTTCTTTGGGGTTTTGGGATACTTTGGCGTAACTTTTTTTAGGTATGTTTCCGACTAGTGGCGAACGATAAAAGTATACAGAGGCGTAGGGGACCCCTTTAATAGGCGTTATGTTAATTAAATATCCACCTAACCATTTTTGAAGGTTAAAATTTTTGGGGGTCTAAGTCCTATTTTTTGGTAAAAAAAAAATAAAAAATATTTTTAAAAAATTTGTAAAAAGTTGCGATCGGCCAAGTTTTCCGTAGATCGCATCTTTTTGATTAAAAAATTTATAAATTACAAAAAAATGCTAAAATTACTCTCTAAGACTTGAAAACTTTAAAAATGTCAATATAATTGGGTTTTATACAAGCTATTTATTTGTTAAGTTTTCTT
This sequence comes from Tetmemena sp. SeJ-2015, assembly GCA_027382625.1. NCBI lineage: Eukaryota > Ciliophora > Spirotrichea > Sporadotrichida > Oxytrichidae > Tetmemena > Tetmemena sp. SeJ-2015. The sequence continues at coordinate 15,784 of JAJKFJ010002478.1, forward strand.
TATAATTTTATCTAATGCTTTAGACATTCTATTTTCACTTTATTTAAATTAATTATGTGCAAATTTATTTAATTTTTTTAATTGATTTTTATAGCTTAATATTTATTTCTAATATTTTATGACGATAGCTTGTTTTTTATTAAAAATAAAAAATAATAATAAAATATATAAATATATATAAATATATAATTATTAATGTTAAAGCTTTTTAAAAATTAAATCTTATAAAACAAAATATATAATTAAGGCGTGATATAAAAGATAAATTAAAACCTATTAAAAGTTAAATAGTCTTAATTATAATAATTTTATAGTTGAAACTTTCGGATGGAATTTACTGGGGACCAAAATGACTTCCTACTGCCTATAGGGTACGGCGAAAAACTAGCAAGACTATGCCCTTCACTTATATTTTACGAAGTACTAGCTAAAGTGGAAACGATGAAGTACTAGAAGCTTACTGTTGAGTAAATTCAAAAACAGAAGAAGGTTTTTGAGGAACTGCGGCTGAAAAACATAGAAAACAACTTCATTTCCGAAGAAAAGCTAGAGCAAGGATTTAAAATGATTAGGTAGTCAAAGCTGTGGATGTTCTATAAGAGTTTAAAGACTAATCACTTGAAAAGAAGCAGCCTTTTACTCCAAAGGAAGCTAAAAGTTAGCAAAAACATAGCAGAGAAGTTTGTTCAAAGATATAAGTCTGAGTATGAGATCCGGCTTCTGTATTTTTACAAGGGGGATCTAAGTTTAAAGGTTTCTAGCAGAGAACAAGCATTTAGAGACAAGTTTCTTGGTATAAAAATACTTCAGGGCAAAGAGTATTTAATATAGAAGAAGAAGGATGTAGAATATTTCTGTGGAAAGTGTGGCAGATCCCTTACTTTATTAAAGCAGAAGCAAGAAAACTTCTACTAGGAGCTGGAAGAAGACGAAAACCCACGTTCAGTGGCCTTCTACTCTGAATTTACAGACCAAATTGACTGGGAAGAGGATAGAAATAGAGTCAGAGTGTGTTATATCTGCCATAGACTGGATCTAAGTGCTGCAGACAGTGAAAGGGACTTCTCTTAGAGCCCACTGCTGCAGAGGATAACTACTAGGCAGCAGAACTACTGCCTAATGCTTGGAAACATCCATTCTTACATCGACAACAATAAAGGGAAGGCCTATTTTCATTTATATGGCAACCCAGACTTCAAAGTCTACGATGGATAGCTGCAGATGTACCTAGCAGAGCTCAGCAGGAAGGATAACTGGTGGAAGAAGCTCCGGCCGCATGAAAGGACGGCTGTAGAGGTATCCATCGACTACTTGAAGCAAAGAAACCACCTTTTCAAGCTATACTACTGCAATATGGACCTATACAACCTTGTAGCAGGTCGACAGCTACTCAGATAACAGCTTTAAGGCTTCTCTTCAGATGCTAGACTGTAGCCAGTTGAAGGAATAAACTTTGGCGACGTATTCGAGGTAGATTTAGAGGATACAGACGACAAATAGGTGCAAAGAGGGGTCTTAGTGAGTGAAAATGAAGAATTCTATCTGTTTCCGTTGGATATCGAGTACAACGACAGGATTCTGAGCAGGCGGATGTAGATTTAGGACGTTTCAGCTATGAGCGCCTTCAAAATTGAAGATGTAGCTAACTTAAACATCATAACCTACCAGCCGAACCAAGTAGTCGACTAAACACAGCCTCTAAAGAACAGAGTCTACTACAGCAATGCATATGTTGAAGAAATGCTCTTCCCAGCTCTCTTTGAGACAGGTAAAGGGGGCTACAACAACTGCTACTAGCCAACAGGCATGACTTTGAAGCAATATGCAAGAATGCGGCTACTTTCGTGCAGAACAGAGTTCAGATTGAACACCGACTACATATTTTGGCTCTACGACAGAGTAAAGAAGGAAGAAATCATCAGTTTTAACAGAGGAGTGAAGTACCTGAAGCCTGGAGAGTACGATTTTGCCCTCACGTAGAAGGATGTCATGAAAGAGGTCATGGGAGTCGAAAGGCTGGAGTATTTTGGCAAGAAGTTAAGCTACAAGCATGCAGATACACCTGCTTATTGGCAAAAGAAGTGGTACGAGCTGCGCAGAGTTATATAGTACTTCAAAGACGCTCACTAAAAGCCCAGCCCTGACCTATTCATAACTTTAACCCTCAACGATGAAGATCCAGACCTTGTACAGATTAAAAAGCACAAATACTCTCTCAGAGACCCTGTAGCAAGCGTCTGCTTCTTCTATTCTAAGGCTAGGCAGGCTCTAAAGTAAATATATGGAGGCTCAAAGCACAAAAAGAGTCTATTCGGTCGAGCTATAGGGTATTTTGAGAAGCTAGAGCCTTAAGTAAGAGGCGCTCCACACCTACATGTCCTTCTATGGCTGGATGAAGAAGGAACGAAGCTTGTAAAGGAAGGAAAGGTTGTAAAAGCAACATATACTGAGGACTAAGCCCTAAACTCTATGATAGAGAAGTACTAGATGCACAAATGCTATCCTGAAAGATGTTTTAAGAACAAAAAGATAGAAATCTGTAAATTCGGCTATCCCTAGCCACTTGTAGATAGAGACTGCGTCAGCGGCAACATATGGATTTATAGAAGAACTGAGGATAGAGATCGATCTATATCTCCGTACAATGCGTAGCTGCTGAAGCTGTTTAATGCCAGTGTCTGTGTAATGAGAATGACTGAAAGCGACATCACTTAATACCTAGTAAAGTACATTTCAAAGACCAGCCCTGAGATTGAACTGCAGCTGAAGTTCCCCTCTGAGGACAAGATGAAGAAGTCTGTAGTTTCCTACTTAAAGAACAGATAGATATCCTCCTGTACAGCAGTCTGGAACCTCCTGGGCCTTTAAATGGTCAACTCAAGGCCCCATGTCCAATTTGTCGATATAAACCTGCCTCCTCTCAAAGGCAAGATCCTAAAAGACAAAGAGGAGCTTCTGGAACTTGATTAGGACTCTGAAAACCTCTACGTGTTCAGTATTCTTGATAGATACTACTAGAGGCCTGCCCAGATCTACGATATAACGTTTTTCCAGTTCATAGAGCAGTACAACTATACCTTGAAGCCTCAAAACATACCTAAAGGCATCTTTGAAAGAGGCGAATACTGTATAAATGAAGAACTGAAGGTCTACTACTTCAAAAGAGGAACTCCTATAGTAATTTAGCCTAGAAAGTGGTATCCACAGGACGGAGAGGTCTACTACTACTCGCTGCTGCTAGAAAGGGTCCCACACAAGCGCCACAACATCAAATCCCCTACAAATAAGTCAGGTTTATACATGGAGGAGTGCTTTATCAAAGGGATTATCTAAGATGAGAGCGATGAGAGCCAGACTAGAGACTTTTGGAGGAATAACTCCTTAAATAAGAAGCAGATGTACCAGGTCTTGACTAGGCTCCTCCAGGCGCCTCATATAGACGACTTCTAGAAGTTTAAAATGCAGAAACATGCCTCAGCTCTTGTAGAATTCATAGAAGAGGACAATGAGAACCTAGATCTTGGTCTAAAAGAGGAAAGATTGAGTCAAGAGCAGCGAGAACTGAGCCAGTAGGTAAACTAGGAGCTTTCCTACCTTAAACTCTTCGAGGACGAGCTGAACTACAACCCTTTACTAGTGCCTACACTCCTTCTATCAGTATATGAGTCGTACCTACAGAAATTTAGCCCAGATCAGCAGTATACTCTGGATTTCATCTACGACAAGATCCGAAATCAGGAACAGTGCCTTGTATTCATCACTGGAGGAGCCGGAGTGGGAAAGAGCTTCATGATATAGCAGCTTAGAGTCTTCCTAGAGTATGGACTGAACCTAAATGTGGAGTCTACTCTAATCTTGTTGAGGATCCTTTAAAATTGTTGACTTTCACTCTATCTGAAGTTCTAGTCCAGTAAAATCCAGGTAAAACGCTAAAAGACGTCATGGTGGATGAAGCTATTAGGCTGTAGCTGTGCGTACTTCTGTCCTACAGGCGGCAGCTGCAGTAGATCGCCTACTAATATGATATGCTTGCCTCCAAATGGACTATATCTATGCTGCGGCTAAGTTTATCCATTCTTTAGAGTTAGTTCAAGTAAATTGAAGGCTAGTTCACTCAATAGAGATACTTCATCAACTATAAGGACGTCTATATTCTCTAGGAAGACTTAGAAAGGAGAATAGGGCTCTACAGAGGCGTTCTTCTAGTTTTCTCTAAGCCTGAAGATAGAGTGTAGAGTCTGGCCATTGATTTAACTGGCTACAGTTCCTGTTGTAGCTGCTAGCTCCACATTTAGGTTCAGTCCATACTCTAGGAAGACTCTAAGCTGCTATATCATGAAGCTCTTTCCCACTCCGGCTCCTCCAGTGATGAATACAAGGCACTGTTCCTGATTTCGGATCTTGTCGTAGATGAAATCCAGAGTATACTGCTGATCTGGGCTAAATTTCTGTAGGTACGACTCATATACTGATAGAAGGAGTGTAGGCACTAGTAAAGGGTTGTAGTTCAGCTCGTCCTCGAAGAGTTTAAGGTAGGAAAGCTCCTAGTTGACCTACTGGCTTAGTTCTCGCTGCTCTTGACTCAATCTTTCCTCTTTTAGACCAAGATCTAGGTTCTCATTGTCCTCTTCTATGAATTCTACAAGAGCTGAGGCATGTTTCTGCATTTTAAACTTCTAGAAGTCGTCTATATGAGGCGCCTGGAGGAGCCTAGTCAAGACCTGGTACATCTGCTTCTTATTTAAGGAGTTATTCCTCCAAAAGTCTCTAGTCTGGCTCTCATCGCTCTCATCTTAGATAATGCCTTTGATAAAGCACTCCTCCATGTATAAACCTGACTTATTTGTAGGGGATTTGATGTTGTGGCGCTTGTGTGGGACCCTTTCTAGCAGCAGCGAGTAGTAGTAGACCTCTCCGTCCTGTGGATACCACTTTCTAGGCTAAATTACTATAGGAGTTCCTCTTTTGAAGTAGTAGACCTTCAGTTCTTCATTTATACAGTATTCGCCTCTTTCAAACATGCCTTTAGGTATGTTTTGAGGCTTCAAGGTATAGTTGTACTGCTCTATGAACTGGAAAAACGTTATATCGTAGATTTGGGCAGGCCTCTAGTAATATCTATCAAGAATACTGAACACGTAGAGGTTTTCAGAGTCCTAATCAAGTCCCAGAAGCTCCTCTTTGTCCTTTAGGATCTTGCCTTTGAGAGGTGGCAGATTTATATCGACAAATTGGACATGGGGCCTTGAGTTGACCATTTAAAGGCCCAGGAGGTTCCAGACTGCTGTACAGGAGGATATCTATCTATTCTTTAAGTAGGAAACTACAGACTTCTTCATCTTGTCCTCTGAGGGGAACTTCAGCTGCAGTTCAATCTCTGGGCTGGTCTTTGAAATGTACTTTACTAGGTACTAAGTAATGTCGCTTTCAGTCATTCTCATTACACAGACATTAGCGTTAAACAGCTTCAGCAGCTACGCATTGTAGGGAGATATAGATCGATCTCTATCCTCTGTTCTTCTATAAATCCATCTGTTGCCGCTGACGCAGTCTCTATCTACAAGGGGCTATGGGTACCCAAATTTACAGATTTCGATCTTTCTGTTTTTAAAACACCTTTCTGGGTAACATTTGTGCATCTAGTACTTCTCTATCAAAGCATTTAGGGCCTAGTCTTGAGTAAACGTTGCTTTTACGACCTTTTCTTCCTTTACAAGCCTCGTTCCTTCTTCATCCAGCCATAGAAGGACATGTAGATGTGGAGCGCCTCTTACTTAGGGCTCTAGCTTCTCAAAGTAACCTATAGCTCGACCAAATAGACTCTTTTTGTGCTTAGATCCTCCATAGATTTGCTTTAAAGCCTATCTAGCCTTAGAATAGAAGAAGCAGACGCTTGCTACAGGGTCTCTGAGAGAGTATTTGTGCTTTTTAATCTGTACAAGGTCTGGATCTTCATCGTTGAGGGTTAAAGTTATGAATAGGTCAGGGCTGGGCTTTTAGTGAGCGTCTTTGAAGTACTATATAACTCTGCGCAGCTCGTACCACTTCTTTTGCCAATAAGCAGGAGTATCTGCATGCTTGTAGCTTAGCTTCTTGCCAAAATACTCAAGCCTTTCGACTCCCATGACCTCTTTCATGACATCCTTCTACGTTAGTGCAAAATCGTACTCTCCAGGCTTCAGGTACTTCACTCCTCTGTTAAAACTGATGATTTCCTCCTTCTTTACTCTGTCATAGAGCCAAAATATGTAGTCGGTGTTCAATCTGAACTCAGTTCTGCACGAAAGTAGCCGCATCCTTGCATATTGCTTCAAAGTCATGCCTGTTGGCTAGTAGCAGTTGTTGTAGCCGCCTTTACCTGTCTCAAAGAGAGCTGGGAAGAGCATTTCTTCAACATATGCATTGCTGTAGTAGACTCTGTTCTTTAGAGGCTGTGTTTAGTCGCCTACTTGGCTCGGCTGGTAGGTTCTGATGTTTAAGTTAGCTACATCTTCAATTTTGAAGGCGCTCATAGCTGTAACGTCCTAAATCTACATCCGCCTGCTCAGAATCCTGTCGTTGTACTCGATATCCAGCGGAAACAGATAGAATTCTTCATTTTCGCTTACTAAGATCCCTCTTTGCACCTATTTGTCGTCTGTATCCTCTAAATCTACTTCGAATACGTCGCCAAAGTTTATTCCTTCAACTGGCTACAGTCTAGCATCTGAAGAGAAGCCTTAAAGCTGTTATCTGAGTAGCTGTCGACCTGCTACAAGGTTGTATAGGTCCATATTGCAGTAGTATAGCTTGAAAAGGTGGTTTCTTTGCTTCAAGTAGTCGATGGATACCTCTACAGCCGTCCTTTCATGCGGCCGGAGCTTCTTCCACCAGTTATCCTTCCTGCTGAGCTCTGCTAGGTACATCTGCAGCTATCCATCGTAGACTTTGAAGTCTGGGTTGCCATATAAATGAAAGTAGGCCTTCCCTTTATTGTTGTCGATGTAAGAATGGATGTTTCCAAGCATTAGGCAGTAGTTCTGCTGCCTAGTAGTTATCCTCTGCAGCAGTGGGCTCTAAGAGAAGTCCCTTTCACTGTCTGCAGCACTTAGATCCAGTCTATGGCAGATATAACACACTCTGACTCTATTTCTATCCTCTTCCCAGTCAATTTGGTCTGTAAATTCAGAGTAGAAGGCCACTGAACGTGGGTTTTCGTCTTCTTCCAGCTCCTAGTAGAAGTTTTCTTGCTTCTGCTTTAATAAAGTAAGGGATCTGCCACACTTTCCACAGAAATATTCTACATCCTTCTTCTTCTATATTAAATACTCTTTGCCCTGAAGTATTTTTATACCAAGAAACTTGTCTCTAAATGCTTGTTCTCTGCTAGAAACCTTTAAACTTAGATCCCCCTTGTAAAAATACAGAAGCCGGATCTCATACTCAGACTTATATCTTTGAACAAACTTCTCTGCTATGTTTTTGCTAACTTTTAGCTTCCTTTGGAGTAAAAGGCTGCTTCTTTTCAAGTGATTAGTCTTTAAACTCTTATAGAACATCCACAGCTTTGACTACCTAATCATTTTAAATCCTTGCTCTAGCTTTTCTTCGGAAATGAAGTTGTTTTCTATGTTTTTCAGCCGCAGTTCCTCAAAAACATTCTTCTGTTTTTGAATTTACTCAACAGTAAGCTTCTAGTACTTCATCGTTTCCACTTTAGCTAGTACTTCGTAAAATATAAGTGAAGGGCATAGTCTTGCTAGTTTTTCGCCGTACCCTATAGGCAGTAGGAAGTTTTTTGGGGGTCCCCGGGGAAAATTTTCCATCCCGAAAGGGGTTTCAACTATAAAATTATTATAATTAAGACTTTTTAACACTTAAAAGGTTTTAAATTTTATTTTGATATCACGCCTTAATTATATATTTTGTTTTATCCGACTTCAATTTTAAAACTTTAAATTTTTAATTTTTTATTTTTTTATATTTATATATTTTTTTTAAATTTTTTTTTATATTTAATAAAATAAAAAGGCTATTTGTCATAAATATTGAAAATTTAAAGCCATTAATAAAATTTAAAAAAAAAATTTTAAAAATTTCATTTTAAAAAAATTCAAAAAAAAGAGATATTTAACCCTTAAATTTTTTCCAAAAACATTTTTAAAAAAAAATATAATTTTTAAAAAATTGGGTTTTTAAGGGAAATTTTTAATTTAAAATTTAAAAAAGGTGTTTTACTTTTTTTTAAAAGAATTTTTTTTTTAATAATGGAAAAAACTAAGTTTTAAAAATTTTTTAAAAAAATTTTTTATTTTTTTTTTTAAACCAAAAAAAAGGGGCTTAGACCCCCAAAAATTTTTTTCCCCTTAAAAAAGGGTTTGGTGGATAATTTTTTTAACCAAACCCCCCTATTTTAAAAGGGGCCCCCACGCCTCTGTAAAACTTTTATCTTTTGCCACTAGTCGGGAAAAATCCTAAAAAAAGTTACGCCAAAAAACCCCCAAAAAAAAGAAGAATACAAAAACCCCCCCCCCCCTTCACTCAACCCCCGAAGGGGTTTCCTATGCCCCCGCGCATCACGTACGTCAACCCCTGCAGGGTTGCCTATTGCGCGCGTGGCCCAACACCACCCCCACCAACCCCTACTCAAACCCTGAATGCCAATATCATAAGCAGAATAAGTGTAAATGAATCGAAGATTAAGTATCAATATAAGCAAAGAAGACTCTAAACCCCAAAAAACCCAAAACCCCCGAAAAACCCTTTTTTTTTTTAAAACCCCTTCAAACCCCAACACCACCCCCACCAACCCCTACTCAAACCCTGAATGCCAATATCATAAGCAGAATAAGTGTAAATGAATCGAAGATTAAGTATCAATATAAGCAAAGAAGACTCTACAACACCCAAACTGAAACCTCAAAACCCCTTCAAACCCCAACACCACCCCCACCAACCCCTACTCAAACCCTGAATGCCAATATCATAAGCAGAATAAGTGTAAATGAATCGAAGATTAAGTATCAATATAAGCAAAGAAGACTCTACAACACCCAAACTGAAAACCCCAAAACATAAAATAAATATCCCCTTTTTTTTTGATTTCCAAAAAGGTTTTTTTCTCTTTTCCCAAAGGAAAACTAATTAAAAGTTTCTTTTTTTTTTTAATTGAATTTTTTAAAAACAAAAATTTTTTTTTGGGGTAAAATTTTTTTTTTTAAATAAACTTATTTTATTTATATTATTTTTATTGGCGTTGCGAAATCTTTATACATTTATTAAGTATTTCTAAATTTAGAAATATTGATGTTTATTTTTTACTTCAGTCTTTTCTTAAATCTTTTTATTCTTAAAGAATTTTAAAACCTTTTTTTTTTTTTTGTTTTATGAAATTTTTTCATGAAAAACAAAGAGGAACCAATTTAAAATTTTTTAACTTTTTTCGATACTGAGTTTTAATCATAGATTTTCTGTTACAATATTTAAGCTTTTTACTTTATGAATCGTATTGTATAGATATATAAATTTTATAGTTTACGTTTTTGTAATTTAAATGAATATAACGCGTGTTTAAATATTTCATTAAATGATTCGTTAGTTTTTTGGAAATTTTTATATTGCTCGCCTCGCCCTTCGGACTCGGTGTCGCTTTGTGCGTATTTTATTAATCCTCTTTAATTTTAACACACTCTCTGATTGTAATCTCTTCATATTATTTTTATTTGTTATTCTTAAGTAAATATTTTGCATTTAATGGCTTCGATATTAAAGGTGCTATTTTAATTAATTTATCATTTCCATTATTTTAATAAGGATTTTATTTAAATTTGCTTATATTTAATTTATAATAGTTCCTTAGTTTATGTCTATTTTTAATATTTTATTTATCTGTTTCAACAATAGTTGTTCCAATTATCATTTTTTATTTAATATTTGAAATACATTTTTGTTTAATAACCATTCTTATTATCTTTACATAAATCTTAGATTATTTGACAATGGCTCATTTTATATTTATTTTTTAGGGATTTAATAATTTTAAAATCATAATTCTTTACTTTTTCCTTTTTGTAAATTTCAGCTATAGTCTATATTTTTTATTGTTATCTTTATTTAATTGAACCAAAAAAAAATTAGTTTAAAAAAGGATCTTGTAAAATTTGTTTCTATAAAAAAAA
>JAJKFJ010002479.1:0-22637 GCA_027382625.1 Tetmemena sp. SeJ-2015
ATTAATTTTTTTTCAAAAAATAATTAAAACCCTTTTTTTTTTTAAATTTAAAATACCATAAAAATAAAATCTTTTTTCAAAATTTTAATTTTAAAATTTTTGACCCCGGGTTTAAAATAGAAAATTTTGGGGGTTTTTCTTTTTAAAAATTTTTTTTAAATAAAAAATATTTTTCTTTTTTTTAATTTTTAAACCCAATTTTTTTAAAAAATTTTTCAAAATTTTTTTTCACAAGTAAAAGCTCTCTTTAAAAAATAACAAACTTTTTAAAAATTTTTTTTTTTTTAAAATTTTTTTGGGGGAAAAAAAGATTTTTTGATATTTAAAAAAATAAAGAAAAATTCCCCCCTTGAAACCCCCTTTAAAAAATTTTTTTAAAACCAAAAAAGGTTCTATGTTTTTAAAAAAAACCTTTTTCCCCCCTTTCCCTTTTTTAAAAATGGGTTTATAACTCCAAATGACTTAGACTTTTTTGCAAAAGCGTTTTTATCAAATTTTGGAATTTTAAAAAAATAACAAAACTATTGAAAGGGCATAAAATGGGGCCATTAAAAAAAATTTTTGGAAAAAAGGGAAAAAAAGGGTTTTTTTTTAAAGGGGAATAAAAAAGAAAATTTTTGTTAAAAAAAATGTTTGGTGATTTTATACTAGAAAGTCTTTTACCAAACAATAAAAATTTTTGGGAAAAAAAACCCGTTTTTTTTGATTTTTAAGGAAAAAAAAAACAATTTAAAAGTCCAAAATTTAATATAAACCCCCAAAAAAAATTTAAAAAGTAGCTTTGAAACTAAGTAAGTTTTGGTTTTAAAATTTTTTTTAAATTTTTTTCCCCAAAAAACAAAAATCTTTATATTTTTTTTGGTATTTTAAATTTCAAAATCAAAGTTTATTTATTTAAAGCTTAACAAAACCCAGCTTTTTGTTTGAAAATAGACTTTTAAAAAAAATTAAAAAAAAAGGGTTTTAAAATGGGGTTAAATTTAAAAAAGCTTCAAAGGAAAATCTATTTTTTAACTTTTCCCATAACTAGAAAAAATCATTTTAGACGGGAAAACTAGTGAGAGTTTGGAAAAATTTTTTATTTTTTGTTTTTTAAAGTAGACAATATGTTGGTTTCTTTTGGGAAGGAAGATTGATCAAAATAGTAAATACTCTCTTAATTTCTTTCAAAAAGCCATTCATTTTTGGCTTCTCAGGTACTACGCCAAGCTTAACTGAAATAGCTTTTTTAAATATGGTTAATGCATTTTTTCCAGTATTTTCCCCTAGTTTAAAGCTAAGGGAGATAAAAAGATATAAAAACCTGAAAAATTTTAATTATTTTAAAATTTCAAAGCGGGTTAAATTAAAATCCCTTTTAAGGAAAATTAATAGGAACATTTTAAAATTTACTCTCCTGTATTGATTGTTGCCCAAGTATTTAAACAAGATTATTGATTAAGGATTATTTTTTCTTCGCCTTGGATTTTTAAGGCTTAGAAAGGGAATGCAGCATCTGTTTTTTTGGGGTAATATAAAAGGGGAAAAGATATCTTTATGAAAAATTTGCTAAAAAAGAAAAATGGGGGTTTTCTATTAATAAAGCCCCAAGGGAAGAGGTACAGATATAAAACCCAATGTAAAATTAATAGCATTTGGAGGTTTTTTCTCATTATTGCTGATATTTTCTCAAAGAGATCAGAAGAATAAATCATTGGAAGAATTGGAAGACTCAATACTAAAGGCTAATGGAAGAGAGTTCTATATAGATAAGGGGCTAAGGATTCAGTTGAATAACTCTTATATGTGGAGCAAAATTCTTTAGATTTAAATCTTAATACCAAGTATAACAAGGTATAATCTAAGATATAAGAGTTATTCGAAGACGAAGACATGGAGAGTGAAAGCTCATAGCCTGTAAAATAGGAAGAGCCAGAAGTAATATAAGAGAAAAATGATTAGGAAGTCCCATAATAGCCTGAGCCTGCTATTGAAGTGGAAGCTCAAGTTCCCGAGATTGAGACTCCTCCAATTGAAAAAGAAGTGCCTATTCCTATTTAAGAGGATGTAAAGGAGAAAAAACTGCCTGAAGAAGAAGAAGAAAAGAAAGGTAACGAGGGTGATAACTAACTTTCAATTTTAGATGCAATAGCAAATTAGCTAGGAAAAAATCCTTATATGAAAGGTCTCTCTCCAATTAGTTAAAAGAGAAAGCAGCTATTAATATGAAGAGAAGTTTAGAGTAGAAACTAAAAGCGATGAACGTTCAAGATCAAAGAGTAAGGAGTCTTAGAAATCAAGAAAGAGAGGAAGACCTAGAAAAGTTATTGCTGATAATACTGCTCTTGAGGAATTCTTTAATTAGAGAGCTGTTCTAATGAGCGTAAAACTACACACACAGGCACAGCCATCTGAACCCGTCTCACCGATCAAATTCTCTATGTATCACATTCTCTACAGATATCTTAAATAATGTGTATTCACACTAGAAAAGTACGAAATTCCATAGAATACTTAACTCTTTAAGGCATCATATATACTTTGCGCGATAGAACACGAATATCGATAGCAGAACATTCACTTATGAGTCGAAAACACTCCTGTCTCAGAGAACTCAGCGCACGCCTTCGCATATATTTTCATTCATACCGTTTGATCTTACATGGTGTTATGTTAGGCAAGTTTGAATCTCTCAATTATAATTATTAAAAGAGAATGATGTTCCTATGTCTATTAACATCCCATAATGCCATTCTAACTGCTACTGAAGCAGAGTACCACAATAATTTAACCTAGTTCAAGATGGCAACATAAAGACTAAGTCTCTTAAAATATATGAGAAAGATCTCACTAGACTTATTTCTTCGGTATTAAACTCAAGGACAAGAGATTACAATCGGAATACAAGATTATTGTGTGCCGACACTACCGACTCTTGTGCACAAATTTTTTTTTTTTTTTCAGTATGTTCGCCCTTTTCCCCTTGAGTGATGAACTTCTCGTTTTTATGATTAAAGTATTGATATATGTTGAAGAAGTATTACTTATCTCATTCAAAATATATAAGGTTTAATTTTTAAGGTTCGATGTTTAGATTTATACTTTTTATACACTTCTACAACAGCCTTAGGATGTCTCACTCACCTTATCATATATTTTCCTAGTCTCAAATCCTTAATATTTATAAGATACATAATATAGAAAACCAAATTCCAAGACTCTACTTATGATCATAACTCACAAGAGCGAAACATATAAACCATCTGTACGATATAATTATAGCGAAACTTTCGTACATCAAATCAGCGAGACCCCTCAATGCCAATATGAATGATATCCGGAGTTTGGATTTAGCAAGCTTGGGAGTTTAAACTTCTATAATGTTTAAATGGTAGTTAGTTCACTCATATGTACTAAAATCATTTCAGTGAAACAAAACCTACTAGACCTTGGGTCCACATTATTACCTCTCAAATTCCGTCATTATAATCTAGTCTTAATAAATAATCTTACTATGATTTTTATTTGTGCACTCTTTAATTTAAAAGTGGTCAAAATTGAAAGTTTCTGGAGAAAAAAATAAAAAAATAATTTTTTGAGCCTTAGACCTCGAATTTTAAAAAATGAAGACTACTTTGCAAATATAACTCAATGTTTTTCTACCATAGAATGGTGTTAGTTTGGAAAAAAATTGGGGAAAAATGACCCTAAAAATCATATTTTTTACCAAAAAATTTAAATAAAAAATCCTGATAAATTAAAAAAAAATTCAACTTAAAAAAATAATCATAAAAATAAAATAAAATTGCTAAAATTTCCTATCATAAAAATAAGCTTTCGCTTTATAATTCTTTGTATAAAAATAATAAAGGAAAAATCTAGCATTTAAAATTTTAGTCTTAAAGAAATTATATATCTTGAATTTCAAATTATCTTTTGTAACCAATTTCCAAGAATTTTTCTTTTAGTATAAATTCATATCCTATTAGTTTTTCATTCAATATATTCAGGATCATCTTAAGCATATTTAAATGTTCCATCTGCTTTTCTTTATCTTTTACCCCTAGCAGATTTTTCTTTGAATGTTGATGAATCCTCAAGCTGTCTATTGTCAGTTTCTCTATTAGTAAATTATTGATTATTATTTGAGCTTGCTGAATTATTATTTTATCTAGTAATTCTACTCTTATCAAATTCAGCAGGAATTGAGTTTTGCTTTTAAATTTGTGGGAAATCGATATTCTTAAATTTAAAAGGATCATAGCTTACTTATTTATCAGGACTATATTTAACTGCAAACTACTCCAGTTAATTCCATTTCTTAGCAATCTGAGCATAATTTAAACCATTATTAAATTGGTTAAAAACCTAATTTACTTTGGCTTCAATAAATGAAGTAGAATCTGTAACATCTTGTGCACAGTAGATCAAATTAATGTTGCTCAAATAATTTTTTGAGAATTCTTTAAGATCTATTTAATCTATTTTATTTTAAAGACTGATCTTACTTTTTTGTGCTTGATTAGAGATTAAAATAATATCTCCATTATTCTTAAAGAAATACCATTACTTTTCTATCTTTTTTAAGACTAAGAATCTTAATTATTAATTTCCGACTGCATAAATTAAAAGTGGAGTTTCCCCGAAATAATCTAAAACCGAAATTAAAGATATTCCATTTTTCTCTTTAACAGTAATATAATTCTCAGTAACTGTTTTAATAAGATTCAATCTAAACTGCTAAAATGATTCATTGATTATTAAGCCTTCTAAATAATTGATATCCATCATTTTATCATTAACAATTTATTCTTTTATCTATTTTAGATTTCGATTTGTAAGTAGTATCTACTAAATACATTGCTCCTTACTTATGTAGTATTTCTTTCCCATGAATATATTAAGATTATAGAAAAGCTCAAACATAGGCAAATATTCTACATCCTCAGGCATTTCTATCCTTGCTAAAGTATTGAAATTTTAATCAGGAAGTTCAGATAAATCTAATCTTGAATATAATTAGCCTTATAATTATTTACAATAGCTCTCATCAACTTTTGCAAATAACTTTCTTGGTGAAAGATGAAAAAGAATTCTAGATAGATCCTTATTTTAGGTAATTGAGTACTCTGATACTGTATCTTCTTCATCTTGAAATTACTAAATTGCTAGTAAAGTTTGGATTACTTGAACTTAATTTTTATTCGTGTTCTTTTATTTATTTTATTTGCTTGAAGGATTTTACGATTGAATCATATTCAATATTTGATTAAGAGAAAATTAATCAGTCTGATTTTTGTTCTATGAATTTAAAATATTTTCAAATATTTCAGTCTAATTTTTCTTTTTACTTTCATGCTGCTTTTGTAAATTAATTTCATTCATATTTGTTTTCTCTTGAGAATTGGAGGCAGTTTATTCTCCAGAGTTCAAAGATATAATTTTTTATTTGCCTTAAAAAGCTGAATCTTCAAGTATGCATTGTTAGCATAATTAATCTTAAAAACATTTTTAAGACTGTTTACAATTATTATTTCTCATAATAAACTCACTAGAAAATTATATATATTATAAGTAATTTAATTGAAGATATTTAAGACTTGGGAAGTAAGACTGAATATTTAAATTTATTATCAAATGTATCTATAAGGAAAGAAAATAAATTATAGTTAAATAAATAAATCTAAGAAAAAAATATGCCATTGAAAAATAAAAGAGTTCTTGACTTATTTGTTGTATATATGAGCAGTCATTTAATCAATCTACATATAAAATATATGAAATATTGGCTATTGAGATTTCAATAGATGCTGAACTATCGTATTCATTATCATTGCTATCGACCTCTTTATCAATTGTCAATGAAATTTCACACTATCAATAAATCCATAATACAAATACCATTAATTATAAAGATTTTCTAATCAATACATTGTATCAAGAGTATAAGTCCTCTATGAACTATAGCTATCCTTTTAGGGCTTCATAAATTTATATTTACTACTCTCATTTTAAATTCATGTTTGAAATAGGTCGAAAATAACGACTACTATTCGAGTTCATCAAGAGAAATATAGTGCAGTATTTGTTTTAAACGTGACCGCGCATACTCATCCGCTACCTTTTTATGTATATTTTATATTTTACCAGGGATATAAGAATGGAATGTGATTATGTAAGTTCTCACACGTACAAAAATTAAGATTATGCTCTAGATTAAGGAAAGGCTTCATCAAATAATGTTTTCTTGTAACAATCATAATATCTAGCACACACAGGAGCACAGTTCTATAATAGAGCCTACACAACGAAATAATTCTATCCCTAATTAAAATTATTATCTTTTTGAAAAATTAAGTCTATATTAAATCAATATCTCTCGTGAAAAAATGATATTCTGCCAGACTACTCATCCTTTGACATATATACTTACATGCAATCTCAATACTAAAATACGGAACTCACCGCATAATATTATTCAAATATCTGTTAGACATATATTCTGAGATGCTGCCTGCGAGCAATAACTCATTGCAAGCGCCCCACTGATTCGAGTCTGTAGTAATGAGCTATCTGATGTTGTTGCTAGGTGATTTTTACAATACTTCTTACTTTTCATAAGATGTTGTGTCTATAGTGTTGCATCTAGACATACATCATCTTAGGAGACATACAAGCTTCTCACGTGAGACGCTGTTTATAACGATGCTTCCTCACAATCATATACTCACTAGTTCAAATGCACTGACATCAGAAATCTAAAGTGAGTCTTCAAAAAAGTATTCCTGAATAATCCACACAAGTTAATATACTTCAATTTTGGGCAATATATAAAATTAAGTGATTTCAAAATATCATTCATGAAGTAATTTGTCTCAAAGAGCTGAATCATTGATTCAAAAAGATCAATTTATCATTCACACGGTACTCTTCAACATAATAAATATTTTTGTCTCAAGAATATTCTGTCAATACACTCTGTTCGACTGCGCATTTAATCTAGTACCGATTGATGACTCTCCTGCGATTTCGGTAGTTGTGGAATACTTTGTCTTCGTTAAGTTTTATATAAATAAAATTATAATACAAGGAATTCTAATGATCTATGACAGGACTATACTCTGTCTGTTAATCATACTGAAAAGTCATGTCCTGGCAAACATAAAAAATAGTTTCACTTGTCTCAACAATAATCACATAAAATAATGGATAATAATATTAAATATATCACTCCGGAGCAGAATAAAAATCTTCCTCACTCAACAAAGAGACATACACTTTATAGGTTTCACTAAATAACTCACACGTCGTGATAAACAATCTGATAATTTCAAAAACGTTTAATTTTCTTATATTAATAGTGCTACACACGAATATATACGCCGGCGCTAAACTACAATCGAGAGAACGAACACTGAAATGCATCTTCGGTGTCATAAAGCAAGATGGTTGTTGGAGTTAGTCTCTACAGACTTTAAAGGCGCTTCTTATCGAATCTTCAAATAGAAACATAGCTCTGTTCACATTCTAATTTAAACTGTGTAGAGCGCTTCCCACAATTTTCATACATTAGTTCAAAAGATATTCCTCTCCTAAATTTAGTCTTACTTCATTGCGCGATGGCCATATCCTCTATAGATCTTTACATTATATGGTCTTATTAACTTCTAGCGTAACAGACTCATTCTAACTCAGTGTTATGACAATATTGTGCCCTGAATAATAAACGCCGTGACATGTCCATGTAATAAACTCTCAAGCTACTCTCCCATGTGTATGCTATCCCACGTCTAGATGATCTTACAATATTGAGATATACTTGTTGGAGTAGTTATATAATAAAAATATTTATAAATATGTCTTAGGGTGTCGATGTGGTTCTATTATGTGACTCACAGGTACAGACCTCATTAAAGCAGCATGCCCTCTAACAAATTCACTGAGTCAATTCTTCATAGAAATAAATTAGTGTCTAACAATTGTCACTCCGCGATTGAGAATCCACACTATCAAGACTCTCATTTTAATGTCAGAATCAAATACACTCTCATTAGTCGATATTGAACTCTCGAGTACACACTCAAGAGCTGCACTGCCAATTATCAAATAGTAAAGCGCAAAGCCACTCGGACCAAGAAATTAAATTACAATCAAAGCACGCATCCCGAATGTAGAAGAACGAAGAATGAGATCTAGAAATTGAGTTTTGTATGGGATTTATAATTTCATCAATTAAATATATTAACAAAGAGGATTACTCATGAATCGATATTAAATTATCTCTCTCTGTGACACATGCATATACTGAAGTTGGTCACTAATGATTCATAATCGTAAGTCAATCCTCTCAAGTCAAATTAGTACTAAATAATTAATTACAGACACCACACGATAAAAAAATCATCTCAAAGATCTTCATATTTGGCTATAAGTTCAGACTCGAAACACTAACTCCGTGTCCATAATGCCACCCGAATTTACCATTGTCAAGCACTGAAAAGAAATCCCAGTACAGTCTCTCAGAGTACTCAAATTACCTAAAATAAGGATCTATCTAGAATTCTTTTTCATCTTTCACCAAGAAAGTTATTTGCAAAAGTTGATGAGAGCTATTGTAAATAATTATAAGGCTAATTATATTCAAGATTAGATTTATCTGAACTTCCTGATTAAAATTTCAATACTTTAGCAAGGATAGAAATGCCTGAGGATGTAGAATATTTGCCTATGTTTGAGCTTTTCTATAATCTTAATATATTCATGGGAAAGAAATACTACATAAGTAAGGAGCAATGTATTTAGTAGATATTACTTACAAATCGAAATCTAAAATAGATAAAAGAATAAATTGTTAATGATAAAATGATGGATATCAATTATTTAGAAGGCTTAATAATCAATCAATCATTTTAGCAGTTTAAATTGAATCTTATTAAAACAGTTACTGAGAATTATATTACTGTTAAAGAGAAAAATGGAGTATCTTTAATTTCAGTTTTAGATTATTTCGGGGAAACTCCACTTTTAATTTATGCAGTCGGAAATTAATAATTAAGATTCTTAGTCTTAAAAAAGATAGAAAAGTAATGGTATTTCTTTAAGAATAATGGAGATATTATTTTAATCTCTAATCAAGCACAAAATAGTAAGATCAGTCTTTAAAATAAAATAGATTAAATAGATCTTAAAGAATTCTCAAAAAATTATTTGAGCAACATTAATTTGATCTACTGTGCACAAGATGTTACAGATTCTACTTCATTTATTGAAGCCAAAGTAAATTAAGTTTTTAACCAATTTAATAATGGTTTAAATTATGCTCAGATTGCTAAGAAATGGAATTAACTGGAGTAATTTGCAGTTAAATATAGTCCTGATAAATAAGTAAGCTATGATCCTTTTAAATTTAAGAATATCGATTTCCCACAAATTTAAAAGCAAAACTCAATTCCTGCTGAATTTGATAAGAGTAGAATTACTAGATAAAATAATAATTCAGCAAGCTCAAATAATAATCAATAATTTACTAATAGAGAAACTGACAATAGACAGCTTGAGGATTCATCAACATTCAAAGAAAAATCTGCTAGGGGTAAAAGATAAAGAAAAGCAGATGGAACATTTAAATATGCTTAAGATGATTCTGAATATATTGAATGAAAAACTAATAGGATATGAATTTATACTAAAAGAAAAATTCTTGGAAATTGGTTACAAAAGATAATTTGAAATTCAAGATATATAATTTCTTTAAGATTAAAATTTTAAATGCTAGATTTTTCCTTTATTATTTTTATACAAAGAATTATAAAGCGAAAGCTTATTTTTATGATAGGAAATTTTAGCAATTTTATTTTATTTTTATGATTATGTGTTCTTATACATGAGCGTGCGGTGCACAGTTTCTTTTCTTGTTAGACATTTAATCTCATCCTCTCTATCTTCACACCTTCATATATTCCTGAAGTAATACAAAATACTGAAAATTTTAGAGTCTGTCAATTTTCTCTCCCCACCACTCTTTTCTCTACCAAAACATACCACCACATTCTTATGTAAGAAACTACACATTTGGCTTGAGTTATATAACTCCTCTTTGCAAAGTAGTCTTCATTTTTTAAATCGCGACGATCATCGCCCTGAAAGAGCCATCAGACCAGAAAAAACTCTGTTTTTATTTTCCTGCGTGCCAGAAAACATTCTAGCGCCCCTTGATTGAATGACCGCCACTTTTATTTTGAGGGCGTCTCGGAAATATATAAAAAAATTCCGAATAATATTTATTAAAAGTGAGGATATGGATTAGAGATAGTAGCGTAAATCCACAATTGTCTTTATTCATTCCTAGATTTTGAGTTCTATAAAGCTCAAAATGGTCCCGAAGTTGGTAAAAATGGGTTCCATTAATTTGTTTCGGTACACATTTACTTCTTGTTCGACTAAAATAACATCTTAAAGACTTATTATTCTACAAAGTGGCTGTTTAGGTCAATCTAAGGATTTAAGGTGAATTTAATTTCTTTTCTCTTTTTCACGAAAAAATCCCCAAGACTCTTTTGGCTTATAATCACACTGGGCGAACAAGAAAACAATATCATTCTCTGGTTTTAATTAAAAAAACAACATGCATAGATCTGATAGCACGATTAAAATACGAACTCCTCTTAAGTAACCGAGCAAATTTAATCATAATAGTACAATCGCAGATAGAAATAATAGACAAAAAATATCAGAAATTTTAGAATAGAAACCGCATTATCTCTCTATTGTTTTCTGTATAGGAAAGAGAGTAATCTTATAAAATGCTTGTTCCTCCGATCCAAAATTAAGGATTATTTGTGTCATTACTTAGATAGTCATTAACCTTAACTTTCAAGAGATGCGACACTTCTATTGACTCAAAACAATATCAAGCGTTACCACAAAATTTCATAGTCTATCCCTAAAGATAGATTTCTATTGAGTAGATTAAGAGGATCTAGCAAAATAATAATAGCAGTAACAAATCTGTCCCATCGCCCACCATGAATTAGAGTAAATTAGAATCGAAGTACTCCATTATCTCTATCTCATCAAGAAATCCTCGTAGTATGGTAAAAACCGTGAGTGTGTTTCTTTATCTTCCGTTCTCACGCTCATCTAATCTAATGATATAAATTAAAAGTAGAGATGGTCAGATTTTTTCATTTTCTCGGATTTATGCTTTTTTAGATTTGAGAGATCTGCCTTGTCTTAATTAAGTCTCTTCTGTAATTTTTGGGAATGCGTTTTTATATCTTTATAAAATTTTTTGATCATTTTTTATCCTATTCACTTTTTTTTCTAAGAAAACCCCTAACCTATATATTTTAGTTTTAAATGTAAAAGATTTTTTTAATGATCTTTTTATATTTTTGGATAACACCATTCCCAAAAATTACAGAAAGATTTAATTTAAGACAAGGGATCTCTCAAATTTAAAAAACCACCCTAAAGGCACCCCCAAAAGTTCTTCATCATTAATTTTTTAAAAAATTTTTTTTTTCTCGTTTTTCCCACTTTATTTTCTGAGTTTTATTAGTGTGTCTATTTTGGGTCTTATTATTTTTTTAAAATGCTATATTTGAAATTTAAAAAAAAATTTGTTTCATGAGGCCCGGAATGACCCTTTTTAAAAGACATGGTTTCCCTTTCCAAGGGGGTTTGTCTTAATTAAAGTTTTCCCCAAAAGGGGCCAACTGTGTAAATTTAAGTTAGGAATTTAAGCACTTATAAGCGTATTAAATAGTGGTTTGAGCTCAGAAAAATTCATAATTTATCATAGTTAGGTCTGAATCAATTGGATTTAATATAATTTAAAAAATTTGAATTAAGACACGTCCATCATGTCATCACCCCCAAAATATGCTAAAATCAGTCACAGTAAGTCAAATGCTGCAGCTAAAAATCCTTCAATCATAGAATTATGATCTCTGATATAAAAAGAATCTTCCAGTCCTATTTTGGCTGCGATAGTTTAAAGCCCTTTAAAAAATAGAGCAAAAAAAGGGATTTTTCGAGCTTATTTTGAATTAAGACAAGTGAGTTTTTAATTAAGACAAAGCTCTAATTAATTAAGTCACTCATTATTTAGTAGTAATAAAAATTAAGACAAGCCTATGAGTCTATTACCTCAAGCACAGCCTGACCCTTCTGAAAACCCAGTTAATAATTCTAATCCTCCTGGTAACATTCCTTATTTAAATAATAAGTTTTTTAAGACTTGGAGAATTAATTTATGAAGGAACCAGAGGCTGATCAACTCTCCACTAAAAGTCTTGCTGATTCAAAAAATGATGGCTTAAATCTGAATTCTCATCCTGCTAAATCAAAAGGTAGAAAATCCTAGTATCAAAATGCTTAAGACCCTGATAAAATTGAAAGAGCTAAGTAAATTTTGACTGCTTGTGATTATAGACTTGAGGATTTGCTTGTAATATCTGAATTTCGGGGTTATGATAAGACATCTGATTATAGAAAATATATCAGAAAGTTTCTTTTAAATCATAAGCCAAAGAGACCTCAACCAAAAAAATCCTCTGATAATGATCTTACTATCTCTGATAATGATTCGTAAATTACTAAGAAAGAATTGCTGTATATGAAGAAGAGAAAATGCCTGTGCCCAAACAAAATTTTGACATTCCCTAATCTCTTACCTTAATTCAAATTGATCATGGCGCGCTTTTTGGATATGAGAGATTACTTACTTATTATGAAGGATTCAAGAATTCTCCCAATTAGAATAGAGCCTTAATATTGCAAGAAATAACAAACAAAAAATTTAATTCAATTTTCCTTATATTTAGTTTTCCTTTTTTTTTGGATTTTTAATTGGGAAAATAGCCGGTTAAAACAAAAATTTTTGGGGGCTTTTTTTCTAAAGGGGATTTATTAATAAAAATAGGGGTTTTTTTAAATAGCCCAAGGTTAAAATCAAGTTTTTTGGCCCGGCTTTTCCCTTTTCAAAAAAAAAAAAGTTTTTCCCCAAGAAGGAAAAATCTTTTTAAACTTGTTTCCCAATTTTAATCCCAAATTTTTTCATCAATGTGGTACCTTTATCTTTTATAATTAAAATAAAAAAGAAGGAATAATCTCTAAACTTGATTAAACTAATCCAAATGTTATTCATCTAATGTGGAATACCTTTGATGCTTTTGATATTGATCAACAAGTAAAGCACTTAATTCCTTCCTCTTGGTAAATCTTTAACAACCCATTTCTCAAAGCACTAAAAAAGGATTCTGGAATGGGCCTTATAAGAAAAATTTCCCATCTTAATTCACTCCATTTTTTGTGAGAATCTGCGCTCCCCAGTAGACCCTCTTAGTCAAATAAACTCTAAGATTTAAATATGCCAAGCTAGGGGTATTCTTATAAAACCCTGGAAGTAATTGTTTTAATTTAGAGCGTACTAAAACCAAAATTAAAAGGACTATGGGAAAAGACTAGGGGCTCGCGATTAAAAATGGGTTTGGGAAAATTGAAAAATAAAAAAAGATTTTTTTATAGTTTAATTGGGGGCTAAATAAAAAAAGGGTATAGTCGTAGATGTTTGATTATACAAAAATGCCTTAAGGGTTTGATTTCTCATAGCTAGAAAAATTTACTTATTTCCCCAAAAGCCATGGATAAATTTCCCCCAACCTGAAGAAACTTCTTGCCCAGTTATTTAAACTTTTTGAAAAAGGGAAAACAACCATATTAAAAAAGGGGCCCAATTTCAATATAAAGCCTCAAAAATAGAGATTAAAAACCAGTAGCGATTTAGAAAAGCTAAAAAGAAAAGTCCTTGGTTTTAAATTGTATTGCTTTTAAAACCCTGTGTGTAAAAATTAAATTTTACTAAACAACTTCATAAAAATCTTTTCATGCTTTTGGTTTTGGGAAATGGCAAAATTTCAAATATGTATTCTTGGGCTTTTAATAGCTTTTTAAGCAATTACCCAGTTTTTTTTGTTTAAAAATAAAAGCACTTAGTTTAAAGAGACTCGTAAAATATGAGAGGCTTTTTAAAGCGCTATGGGTCTCAAACCCTAAACCTAAAATGCTACTAAAAGGGAAAAAAGGAATTATTTTCTTTACTTTTCCCAAACTGAAAAGATCATGTAGACAGAAAAAAGTGAGAGTTTGGAATAATAGTTATGTTATAGTAGACGAATATGATTGGATTCTCTTGATGGAAGTATTGATGCTATAGTGAATACTCTCTAATTCTTCTCAAAAGCCTATTCATTAATTGGCTTCTCAGGTACTACACCAAGCTTAACTGAATAGCGGTGTCTTAATATGGCCCTTAATGCATCTCCAGTAGTATTCCCTAGTCTTGATAGACTAAAAGGGAGATAAAAAGATATAGCATCCTGATATTTTGATTACTTCAAATCAAGCTGATTATCTCAAATACCTTAAGGATATTATATAGGAACATGTTAAATACTCTCCTGTATTGATTGTTGCTCAAGATAGTTACAAGATTATTGATTAAGGATTATCTTCTTCGCCTCTGGATTATTAAGGACTTAGCAAGAATGCAGCATCTGTTATTGAGTCAATCATAGAAGGCAGATATCTTATGAGAAATGCTTAACAGCAATATGGTGTTTATCTATTGAATGAAGCTCATGGAAGAGGTACAGATATATAAACCAATGATGAAATCAATAGCACTGGAGGCTCTTTTCTCATTATTGCTGATATTTTCTCAAAGAGATCAGAAGAATAAATCATTGGAAGAATTGGAAGACTCAATACTAAAGGCTAATGGAAGAGAGTTCTATATAGATAAGGGGCTAAGGATTCAGTTGAATAACTCTTATATGTGGAGCAAAACTCTTTAGATTTAAATCTTAATACCAAGTATAACAAGGTATAATCTAAGATATAAGAGTTATTCGAAGACGAAGACATGGAGAGTGAAAGCTCATAGCCTGTAAAATAGGAAGAGCCAGAAGTAATAGAAGAGAAAAATGATTAGGAAGTCCCATAATAGCCTGAGCCTGCTATTGAAGTGGAAGCTCAAGTTCCCGAGATTGAGACTCCTCCAATTGAAAAAGAAGTGCCTGTTCCTATTTAAGAGGAAGTAAAGGAGAAAAAACTGCCTAAAGAAGAAGAAGAAAAGAAAGGTAACGAGGGTGATAACTAACTTTCAACTTTAGATGCAATAGCAAATTAGCTAGGAAAAAATCCTTATATGAAAGGTCTCTCTCCATATTAGTTAAAAGAGAAAGCAGCTATTAATATGAAGAGAAGTTTAGAGTAGCAAACTAAAAGCGATGAACGTTCAAGATCAAAGAGTAAGGAGTCTTAGAAATCAAGAAAGAGAGGAAGACCTAGAAAAGTTATTGCTGATAATACTGCTCTTGAGGAATTCTTTAATTAGACGCCTAAATGAGTTCAGAGAATGAGGGAAAAATCATATGCTAATACCTACTAAGAGCTCTCAGAAGATGAAGTAGACATGGATGAATACTTGAGAAGAATCACAATGAAATAAAGAGGACAAGAAAGAGGTAACGCTGATAGGGGAAGATCTAGAACTGACAGAGGAAGAAGATGAGTAATGCTTTAATTTACTTAAGAATTGAACAACATAAGTTAATTCTTCAATATATACAAATATGATGTTCAATGAATGAGAAAATATCTCTTATTTCATTCAGAAGTCTTCTTCTTCATTTCTTATATTCATTGAGCTCATATGATTCAAAAGCTGCTCATTTTCTGATCTGAGTCTTCTCATTTACTCTTCCATTTACGCTTGTTACTGAATAGATCTCTTAGCAGTAACAAGAAAGCCATGCTTATCATTTTTTAGAGCCTCTTCTACTTCTTTCACCTCTTCCATCTAGCTGTAAGTGCGCTTTCTTCTGGCTGATTGCTTAATTAAATTCACTGCTTTTCCTCTTTCAGCTATATTAATCATATACTCAATTAATTCTTACTGCTAAATGTTAAGCATCTTGAGTAGTGCATCAACAAATTCTGGCCTCATTTCTATAACAAGGTCTCTGTTATGCTCTAATTTATTCTTTCTTTCTGTCATAACTTAGTCTATCTTTCTCTAAAAACCCTCTTAATCTAATGTATATAGTAGATTGCAGATCCATTATCTATCTAAATGAACCCAATCTCTTTCATCTGGGAGATACTTGAGTGATCTTGGCTTCGCTTTAGCGAAATCCAGAAAGTCTTATACAGTAAGTCCATCAACCTAAGGCACTGCCGCAATCTTTACTTAGTCACGTTTTAGATACTATATATGATTGAATACAGTGAGTAAATCACTTACTTCTTTCTAAGCTCTTAATATTTACTTGAGAAAATAGATATTTGTAGAATCAGGTTTGGGAAGGAATGCTTGACAGTCTTAAGCAAGGAAATTATAGAGCTCTCTTTTGCTTTTGCATTTAGCTGATAGCTCACTTATGCTAATGCTTTATAGAATAGTTGCATCCATTTCAGGTATTAAAATAATTCTATAAACTGCCTTTATATACTGCTAAATTGATTCAGGAGTTTCAATATACTTCCATATTTAGAAGACAATTGAGCGCTTAAGGAATTCATTTGGTACCTATAAGATTTCTCTATAGAGATTTCCTTTAGTGAAGAAAAGAATTCCATAATAACTTCCTAAATCAGTATAATACGAGTAACACTACTAGAATGATGCTTAAAAATAAAGAAAATAGCAAGTATATAGATGACTCAGACGCTTAATCAAACACAGATTAATCATTTGAGAGCTCATCAAGCTCATTAAATTAGTCTAATTGTGGTGAGAATTATGTCACAACTTGCATGCTACATAAAATAAATCTCACTGTTGCAGATATCTTGATTGAGGATGTTACTATTAGAGATATGTAGCGCTTTTATAAGAGGGTCTTGGGTACACTCAATTAAACTCAAATATCAAATACCGTAATTGATCCTCTAGCTTAATTTCTCAAATACAAAGATAATTCTTCTATTGAGACTCTGCTAGATGGATTATAGGTCAGATCACTAGCCTCATAAATATTGAAGCTATATGTGGCTTACAAATAATCTGAATAGTAGCCATAATCTGGAAACGTTACTAATTGCTAATATTGACTTTAGAAGACTAGAAGCTAGAGTCTACAATAATCATAAAAAGAGTAGAGTTGTGAGATTACTTGATAATAAGCACGAATTTGAGAGTATTATTCCTAAAAGAGAATAAAAGAGAAGAAGAAAAGAGGATGATAAAGAGATAAAACTTATAAAATTAGAGAGATTGTGCAAAAAACTTTATTTGAAAGAGAAGTTAAGTTAAAAGCAAATATAAAAGAGGCTCTGAGTTTCAATGTTCTAAGTCAGATAGATGCTTGAACTGCCAGAACGTATACCACAATTTAGAATGCAGAAAAAAAATCATCATAAGAAATTTAAGAAGCTACATGAGAGAGGATAAGCGCATATAGTGTAGCTTCTCAAAACTGCTACTTATCCTCTTCATGCATCTGATATTCAATCCAGCTTAGCCAAAAATGTTCAACTTCATCTCTCTACTTAGATGATTAGAAGATATATGAAAGAAGAGTTAATGCTGAGCTTTAAATAAATCAAGTAAATAAGTAACCTGCATAATAATAGAAGTAGTAAAATGCAAAGATAGTATGCTTCAAGCAAATTCATTGAGCTTTTGAGTGAGGGAAAAAGACTTATTAATATAGATGAGTCTTGTCTTAGTGAGACTTTTTCAAGAAAACGAGGATGGACAGGTCCCTATATTAAAAACAAAGTGACTAATCAATAGAGACTAATGAAAATGAACTTGATAATTGGAGTATCAAGCAAAGGAGAGCTTTTTTATACAGTAAATAGAGGCTCTACTAATAATTTATCCTTTCTTTACTATATATGCAAGCTTTGTTTAACGTTAGATAAAATCGATAAAGACTGGAGAACAAATACTGTATTAGTATTAGACAATGCCAAGTATCATAGGAGTAAAGAAATGATGAAGGCATATGATGAATTATAGCTTTCTGTGCTTTTTCTGGGTCCATATCACTTTAAGCAAGCACCTGCTGAGCTTATGTTCTCTTGGATTAAGAGTAAGAATTTGAATCCACTTAATAGTAGGGCTGCATCAAGGTAAAATCAAAATGCTTAATATTTTCAGATGCCAATGGCCAACATTTATGAAAGAAGTAGGTATGACAATAAGTAGAATAAATCAGAGCTTTATAAGGCGATGCTTTGATCATGTACTCACAGCAGCATCAGAATCAATATGTCTAAAAGATATTTGATAATAAAGGTATTTTTTAATTTGAATAATATAAAATTAAGGTGATTTCAAATATCAATTCAGAGGATTTTGTTAAAAACTTATTTCAAAAGATTAAATTAATTAGAAATGAGATTTCTTTTGTCACTTGTAATTTTTCGAATATTATGACAATAAATTTTTGGATGGCTTCTAATCTTTAGAGCTTCTCATTTTCTTGAATACATTTCTTCCTTATTTTTAAAATAAAAATACACAAATAGAGCAGGCTAAATTTTAAACAAAATATTTTCTTGAGGAAATAAAATGTATTTTACTATTTCAAATGAATTTAAAATATGAGTATAAAATTTATGAACTAAAGGAAGCTATTTAAAATCCAACTTCTGATAAATGTATTGAAGAACTTAATTTTTCTTTTATTTAAATTAATTTATTACAATGAAAAACATTGAAACATTATCAAGCAAGTTTCAGCCTTTCAATTCAAAAGAAAAGCTCTTTTTAATTTAATTTAAATGCTGCTTATATACATAAGTCAAGAATTCCCTTTTTTTATCTTCATGGCCAATATTTTTTCTTAGATTTATTTATTTAACTATAATTTATTTTCTTTCCCTTTTAGATACATTTGATAATAAATTTAAATATTCAGTCTTACTTCCCAAGTCTTAAATATCTTCAATTAAATTACTTATAATATATATAATTTTCTAGTGAGTTTATTATGAGAAATAATAATTGTAAACAGTCTTAAAAATGTTTTTAAGATTAATTATGCTAACAATGCATACTTGAAGTTCAGCTTTTTAAAGGGAAATAAAAATTATATCTTTGAACTCTGGAGAATAAACTGCCTCCAATTCTCAAGAGAAAACAAATATGAATGAAATTAATTTACAAAAGCAGCATGAAAGTAAAAAGAAAAATTAGACTGAAATATTTGAAAATATTTTAAATTCATAGAACAAAAATCAGACTGATTAATTTTCTCTTAATCAAATATTGAATATGATTCAATCGTAAAATCCTTCAAGCAAATAAAATAAATAAAAGAACACGAATAAAAATTAAGTTCAAGTAATCCAAACTTTACTAGCAATTTAGTAATTTCAAGATGAAGAAGATACAGTATCAGAGTACTCAATTACCTAAAATAAGGATCTATCTAGAATTCTTTTTCATCTTTCACCAAGAAAGTTATTTGCAAAA
Source organism: Tetmemena sp. SeJ-2015 (assembly GCA_027382625.1). Lineage (NCBI taxonomy): Eukaryota > Ciliophora > Spirotrichea > Sporadotrichida > Oxytrichidae > Tetmemena > Tetmemena sp. SeJ-2015. The sequence goes on from JAJKFJ010002479.1 coordinate 19,472, forward strand.
GTTGATGAGAGCTATTGTAAATAATTATAAGGCTAATTATATTCAAGATTAGATTTATCTGAACTTCCTGATTAAAATTTCAATACTTTAGCAAGGATAGAAATGCCTGAGGATGTAGAATATTTGCCTATGTTTGAGCTTTTCTATAATCTTAATATATTCATGGGAAAGAAATACTACATAAGTAAGGAGCAATGTATTTAGTAGATATTTCTTACAAATCGAAATCTAAAATAGATAAAAGAATAAATTGTTAATGATAAAATGATGGATATCAATTATTTAGAAGGCTTAATAATCAATAATCATTTTAGCAGTTTAAATTGAATCTTATTAAAACAGTTACTGAGAATTATATTACTGTTAAAGAGAAAAATGGAATATCTTTAATTTCGGGTTTTTGATTATTTCGGGGAAACTCCACTTTTAATTTATGCAGTCGGAAATTAATAATTAAGATTCTTAGTCTTAAAAAAGATAGAAAAGTAATGGTATTTCTTTAAGAATAATGGAGATATTATTTTAATCTCTAATCAAGCACAAAAAAGTAAGATCAGTCTTTAAAATAAAATAGATTAAATAGATCTTAAAGAATTCTCAAAAAATTATTTGAGCAACATTAATTTGATCTACTGTGCACAAGATGTTACAGATTCTACTTCATTTATTGAAGCCAAAGTAAATTAAGGGTTTTTTAAACCCAAATTTTAAAAATGGTTTAAATTATGCTCAGATTGCTAAGAAATGGAATTAACTGGAGTAATTTGCAGTTAAATATAGTCCTGATAAATAAGTAAGCTATGATCCTTTTAAATTTAAGAATATCGATTTCCCACAAATTTAAAAGCAAAACTCAATTCCTGCTGAATTTGATAAGAGTAGAATTACTAGATAAAATAATAATTCAGCAAGCTCAAATAATAATCAATAATTTACTAATAGAGAAACTGACAATAGACAGCTTGAGGATTCATCAACATTAAAAAAAAAAATCTGCTAGGGGTAAAAGATAAAGAAAAGCAGATGGAACATTTAAATATGCTTAAGATGATTCCCGAATATATTGAATGAAAAACTAATAGGATATGAATTTATACTAAAAGAAAAATTCTTGGAAATTGGTTACAAAAGATAATTTGAAATTCAAGATATATAATTTCTTTAAGATTTAAAAATTTTTAAAAGCTAGATTTTTCCTTTATTATTTTTATACAAAGAATTATAAAGCGAAAGCTTATTTTTATGATAGGAAATTTTAGCAATTTTATTTTATTTTTATGATTATTTTTTTAAGTTGAATTTTTTTTTTTAAATTTTTCAGGATTTTTTATTTAAATTTTTTGGTAAAAAATATGATTTTTAGGGTCATTTTTCCCCAATTTTTTTCCAAACTAACACCATTCTATGGTAGAAAACATTGAGTTATATTTGCAAAGTAGTTTCATTTTTTAAAATTCGAGGTCTAAAGGCCTCAAAAAAATTATTTTTTATTTTTTTCTCCCAGAAACTTTCATTTTTGACCACTTTTTTTAGTGCTCAAATAAAAATCTGTATGGATAGATAGATAGAGCATATACGATAAATCCACAAATTTCTTTTTTCATCCATAGATTTTGGTCTATAAGCTCCAAAATGGTCCCCAAAAAATTGGGAAAAATGCATATTTTGGCATTATTTTTGGATTAAATAAATAAAAATGTTTATTTTTTTGGTAGAATTTTTTCTTTTTTTTTTAAAAATGGAAAAAAAATAATCGAATTTTTTAATTAAAAAAAAAATCACTGAAATTAAAATTAAATTCTTTAATAAAAATGATTTTATAATTAATTAAATGAGAAAAATAAAAAAGGAAATATGAAAATTTAGAAAAAACCGCATTTTATCTCTCTTATTCTAAGGAAAAAATAGCTTTAAATGCTTGTTCCCGAATTATTTTTTGTTCATATAGAATCATCTGGATGTAAGAATCATTCTTATTATAAAAAAAAACCTAAAAATAGGAGATCAATAGATGAAAATATAGAGAGTTTAACCCAAAAATTTTAGCAAGTCAAATGTGTCCTATCGCAAATGATTAGAGTAAATTTGAATCGACTTATCTCATCAAGAAAATTGCTAGTGAGGTAAAACCTAGGTGTTTCTTTTCTCCGTCTCACGCTCTATCTAATGATATATTAAAAAAAGAGGGTCAGATTTTTTCATTTTCTCGGATTTATGCTTTTTTAGATTTGAGAGATCTGCCTTGTCTTAATTAAGTCTCTTCTGTAATTTTGGGAATGCGTGTATATCATATATAATGATCATTAATATCTATTCACTATTTATCTAAGTAAACCCCATAACCTATATACTTAGATAAATAGTGAATAGATATTAATGATCATTATATATGATATACACGCATTCCCAAAATTACAGAAGAGACTTAATTAAGACAAGGCAGATCTCTCAAATCTAAAAAAGCACCCTCAGGCACCCCCAGTTCCTTCATCACTAATATCAAAAATTTTGTTTCTCGTATTCGCCACTTCATTTTCTGAGTATTATTAGTGTGTCTATATAGTCTTATTAGTTTTTAAATGCTATATTTGAAATTTGAAAAAAAATGATCATGAGGTCCGGAATGAGCCTTTTAGACATGGCTTGCCTCCAATGGGTTTGTCTTAATTAGAGAGTCTGCTAAGACCAACTAGTGTAAATTAAGTTATGAATTTAAGCACTTATAAGCGTATTAAATAGTGGTTTGAGCTCAGAAAAATTCATAATTTATCATAGTTAGGTCTGAATCAATTGGATTTAATATAATTTAAAAAATTTGAATTAAGACACGTCCATCATGTCATCACCCCCAAAATATGCTAAAATCAGTCACAGTAAGTCAAATGCTGCAGCTAAAAATCCTTCAATCATAGAATTATGATCTCTGATATAAAAAGAATCTTCCAGTCCTATTTTGGCTGCGATAGTTTAAAGCCCTTTAAAAAATAGAGCAAAAAAAGGGATTTTTCGAGCTTATTTTGAATTAAGACAAGTGAGTTTTTAATTAAGACAAAGCTCTAATTAATTAAGTCACTCATTATTTAGTAGTAATAAAAATTAAGACAAGCCTATGAGTCTATTACCTCAAGCACAGCCTGACCCTTCTGAAAACCCAGTTAATAATTCT
>JAJKFJ010002480.1:0-14548 GCA_027382625.1 Tetmemena sp. SeJ-2015
TTTTTCGAAAGATTTTCATCTCTAAATATTCTTTTTTAAAAAATTGAATTTTAATGAGTGCTATCTATTATTTCATGAAACAATTAATTAACTATGCCACTCTTCTATTTATTAATTCCTATTATTGTTGCTGTTTATTTTATTTAAGGGCCAATATTTTGCTTTTTAGAGTGTATATTTATTTTTTTATCTTGTCTTTATTTTCAGCTAGGTGAAAAATTTAATGTTAAAAAAACACTAAGAAAGTAAAATAGATAATTACCCTATTTTTAAATATTTTTATATTGCAAAATACGTCATTGAGTTTACTTTTAATTTATCATATCTTACTTACAAATAAAAATCTTTTAAAAGCCCTTTTAATCAACAAAATAAATAAAATTAGAATTAATTAAGAAAGATAAAATTAAAATTGCAGATTTGCTATTATATATCACTTAATCAAAATATATTATGAATTTAAATGATTTAAATATTTTTAATAAATTAAATTTTAATATTTATTTTATTAATCTATAATAATCTGATAGCTTTGGAAATTTTTAATATATTTAAAATTATGTAGATAACAGTTTGAATCCGAATCAATACAAAGCAGTTAACCTGAAAAGTAATCATCTATTAAACAAAGCTTATAAAAGCAATTTTCATAATTCGATATATTAAAAGGTATTCAAAGAAACTCTATCTAAATCAAGAAATATTTATATGAATGTTTTATAAATATTAATATTTCTCCTTTTTAGATTATATAAATGTTTTAAAGATAAAAGATAACATATTTAATAGATATGAGTATTATTCTATTCTCAAATTCATCTTAAAAAAAGCTACTAAATTTTAATTAAAATTTTCTTATGAAGTTCTTTGTTCTTAAATATATTAAATCAGATAAAATAAAAATCGGAATAGAGGTACTAAGCTAACATCAATTTTACAAAATATTGACTATTATAATTTATTAGGGAATTAAAGGGCTCTGTCATATATAAGATGGGTCACTATCAATCAAATAAGAACTAAAAGAAGTGGCTCCCCCTCCACTTCCTATTCTGATCAGAAGCTCCGTGCTATTGCATACCATCAAAAAAACCTGAGAGGATAAAAAATCTGGTAGCATCGGTCACAGGAGCAAGGCGTTACTCTAAAATGTCTGGCTTAACTACCCAGCTGCATGTCTGAGTAGATACGCATGGATCACATCTACCAGACCTCAAAGGAGTAGGGACAAGTGGGAGATCACTCACCTTGATTTTCTCTCAAGTGAGCTGCAGTAACCATTTGTTACAGGGCTTAAGCCACTATTATACAAGCCACATTTAAGCATTTCAGGACCAGCCAATGGAGTACAAATCCAAAACGCTTTCAGTGAAGGGGTCTACCAGTGCCTAGTGCCGGCCGGATGCGTCATGAGTTTTAACTTTCAAATTTAATACTTAAAAGATAATTCATTAATTACAATTTAATAATAATTAATAATAATTAAGGGAATTAAAGGGCCCCGGCATAAATAAGATAGGCCGTGACGTCAATGATATTGCTGTGACGCACTTATCTGACGCACACAAACCTACCAGCCGAATAGGGATATTAAACACGTGGCACCCCCGCCACCTCACACTCTGAGCAGAAGCCCCCGGCTTCACCATCCAAAAAAACCTAAAAGGAGAAAAAAAATCCGGTAGCTTCGGACCGAGAGCAAGTCGCTGCTCCGTAGCGTCTGGCTTCGCTGTCCAGCTGCATGACTGAGTGTTTGCCCATAGATCACATCCCTCCACGCCTAACAGGATTAGGAGGGTGAGTGGGAACCACTCACCTTTGATTATCTCTCCAGTGAGCAGCCCAACCACCTTCCCCAGGGCTTCGGCTGCCATTATCCCTTGCCTCTTTTAAGCACTCACCCACCAGCCAATGGATTACCAAACCAGAAAGCCTTCAGGGAAAGGGCGACCGGTGCCTAGTGCCGGTCGTGTGCGTCCTGAATTTTAACTTTCTAATTTAATAAGTAATTACAATTTAAATCTCTATGATATAATATAATTGTGCAAAAATAAAATTTTTATAAAAGGCAATTTTATTTTCGTAATTTCTCAAGTTTTAAAAGTTAGAATTTTGAATATAAAATTTCAAAATATCATATAATCATAAAGAGATTTTTAAGCAAATGATTATCTCTTTGCATTAATTGACATGTATAATTAATCTTTGATTGTTATAGTTTAATTTTACTCAATTATAAGTAATTAAAAATCAAATTAATTTTTAATTAAAGAGGTAAATGTAATTTTTAAATATTTAGATCTATATATAGTTTTTTTTAAATATAATTATGAGGATTGGTTAAAATAATAAATAGGGTGCTGCAACTTCGTAGCAGATGAATAGGCTAATTACACCCGATTTTCATGTTTTTTAGATATAAAACTTAAATATGGATTTTATTCTGTAATGATTTCATAATAATCTCTCAGAGATATGATTAGCTCAAACTCCGATATTCTTAAAATAAACTTTATAAATTTGTGTGGAACTTATAACTAAGACTTTAATGAGCTCTTCCACTCAAAAGTTTTAAGAATGTAAAACTCTTAAAATTCAATCAAGAATAAAACGGGCAAATAAATATTTGAGACTTTCCCACAACCTTTATATTTTGCCAATTCAATTTAACTACTAAATTAAATCTATCTTGAATTCTCACGAAAATAATTAAAGGCTCGAAATAATATGGGAAATATAAAAATTTACAAGAGAACTTGTGGAAAAGTTTGGACGGATAAAATAAAAATTTAATTTAAAATTTATTTGAAAATATTTTTCTATAACAAAGAAATTTTAAATAAAACATTAGCTAAAATTAAAAAGTGAGATTCCATTAAAAAAAATGTGGTGAAATTCTTTAAAAATTATAACTGTTGTGGTGTGTGATTAGAAAACCGATTCTTATATGTTTGTTTATTTTTTTAAATATAGAGAGAAATTATTTTTTAATTCTTTTTAATCCCAAGTTCTTATAAATATTTATTATTTCAAAAATATAATTTTCATAAGAATTATTGGAACATATTAAATTTATTATGAATCGCAAGAAAATTATTAAAAATAAACAATATCATAATATATTTAAAAAGAATAAAGGAGAATAAAATTTTTTAAATGATCTTAGAATTTAATGAGAAAAGTCTAACCTCTCTGAGAATTAAAATAATTCTCTAAGACTAATCTTCTATTTTGAATTAAATAGCTGAGAGAAGATTTATATTTTATCATTTCTTTATTAATTAAAATTGCTCTTGGTAAAACTTTAAGCATTTTAAATTACCAATTAGTTTCTTAAATTGCTGCTATTATTTTAAATGATGTAAACTAACTCCTAATTTTTAACTAATTATAATAAGCAAATTTTAATATTAAAGAAAGATTTATTTAGAAAATATTGAAATAGTTATAGATGCAAGTTTTAAATATATAGTTAAAGAATTGTGCTAGGATTATAAACAGACAAATAATTTATATAAGCCTTAACTATTTTTATTATTTTTAATTAAATTAAAAACTAATCATTAAATATGAGAAGAAGGTTAAGCTACCTAGGAGCCCCTTCCCTCTGTGGGCTTAACTAGAGCAAGTGGGCTTACTGATTTATCTTCGATAATCTTCCAAAAAGGCAGACTTAAATCTTAAAATTCCAAAAAGCAATTAAGATTCTTCAATTTAAAACTTATTTCCAAACTCTTCAATAAAAAAAAGCAGTGAACTAAAAAAAAATAGTGCAAAACCAAAGAGTTTTTCAAAGCTAAAGCCTCAAGTGATGCGAAATATAGATATGAGACAGGGGATGGTGAAGTCTTTTATCACAGTATCAAAAAGTATAATAAAACAAATACTAATAGCAAATAAACACTAAATGTGAAAAAAGTCAGGTTAGCAGAGTTACCCAGAGTTTGTTAGTTAAATCCTAAATATTTAAAACAAACCATTCAAAGTCTGCGCTCAAACTAAAACTAGTCAAAGTAAAATATTTTTTTTATGTTGCGATTGCCTATCAATTATTCGTATAATGATATAGGTAATACTTTTTATTAATGCATAACCTATAAATCTTTTTAAATAAATAAATTAATTCATTTTTATTAATTTCATACATATGATTTGAAGATACTTCAAAATTAAATTGATATTGGCAGCAGCAAAAAAAAAACCTTCTAAATGGATTTATAATGAAATTGTACCAATAACTTATTTGTATGAAGAATAAATTGCTGTTTTACCCTTAAAATTAGCTAATAAATTGAGAAGAAATTCTCTGAGAAACTATGATGAATAAATTCATTGTAGATATCTTTATATGGAGATACTAAGAGAACTTACACATATTCTATTTTTGAAATTAATTAAGTTAAATTATTAAATGCTATGGTTACTTAAATATTAAATTTTAATTTTATGTATTGCCACTTTTAAATCTAATTAGAAATTACTTTCATAAATGTAGCAGGTGTCTGTCATTTTCTCCTTAGATAAAAACTTGGTTATAAGTTAATTAATGCTAAATAAATATTCGATTATATTTACTTTGATGATTAGTCCCTATGCTAAAATTAAATTCTTATAATTAAAGGAGGATTTAAGTGCTTAATTTATTAAAAATATTTTTTTCTTTATTGTGAATTAATTAATATTTTAAATTACTTCTAAAATATTAATATGATAATTTTTCTATTTGATTAAATTATTCTTAAAGAATACTTAAAGATACCTTCCTTAGTTTTTACAAAATATTTATTAGAGTTCATTACGCTCTATTTATTGTATTAAGCTCATGATCGATGTATCTTAATTGCTCTTCAAATTTATTTGAATTGATCTTAAATAGAAAATAAGAAAAAAATTTCTTTATTTAAAATATTTCGCTACAAATTTCAATTAATATTTTTTTTAGAATATTAACTTATTAAAAAATATAAATCACCACTCTCAAAATTAAATTTCCTTGAACTAAAAAAGAAATTGGTAATTATAAAAATTCAAAAAAGCTTATATCAATCTTTAATAATAAATGATTTAAATTCGAAATGTTGCTGAAATTACTCAAAGAGTAAAATAATCTTTTGCTTTCTAAATCTTTATAACATTTATTTACTAATTATTTTAGTCTTCTTTGAGCAAGAGCTAACTTTCATTTTTTAAGTTTTCTAATTTTAAGAAGATAATTCTCAGTGAATATGTGATTTATCACCTTATAAGGACATAATTTCATTTATAAACTACATACCTAGCAGCCCGAGCTACTAACCTCAGTTGAATAGTCCATTTGAAACTCTCATAGATTTATAATTAGGAAAATTATTTTTGGTATAATGCATTTACCCTCACGCTAATATATAATCATATATTACTTATTAGATTTTATATTAAAATAATTTCCATATATAAAATGTTTTAATTGAAGACTGATGAGTATGTAGATGCTTAAAAGACATATTTCTCTAATTTAAAATTGGATTTAAATAATTTTAAGTCCATTTCTTAAATCAATAAGATATAATTTAAAAATAAAGAATTCTATATTTTGTATTGTGAATAAACAGTAAATAACATTATTTAAAAAGCCAGTATGGTAGTTATATCTAATATTAACTATTAAAAAATTATAAAATAATTCACTGAGAGAAACAGAATTTCTAGAAAAATAAATTTTTAATTTAATATATTTACATAATAAGATCTCAAGTAATTAAGTTTAAGACCCAAGAACATCAAATAAAAATATAGGAGCTAATTATTTTTAAAAAAATGAAATTCACAAAATTTAAAAATCCTTTTTGAATTTTTTTTAAATTCTATTTAGTGATATTAAAGTTAGTAATAGTCGTATTGTTAGTGAAGGACTTGAATATTATGTCACTATATAGCCTTCAATTACTCGATGGAGGGTAATTAGAGGCCGCCCTATTTATTATCCAAACTGGTGATGTATCTCAAGTACAATTATGATAGAGATCGAACTGTGCTAACTCTCTTCGCCTATGTACCGACTCTCAAGCAGTAGTTTAAAAATAGTAGCCATTTAGCAGCAATCCTCTTAGTTAAAGAGACTTAATCAAATATCTTATAATTTTTTGACCTGCAGAGGGTTGGAATCTGAAAGCTACTTTGATTTCGTTTATGCACGAAAGTTAATCTTTTCTGGGTTTTGCTAATTATAAAGTAGGAAGCAACAGTAGCTTGCGGTTCCAGCACGAAATTGTAGGAGAAATCTTTAATAATTATGAATGATGTTTAAGATCTAAATTAAATACTGAAGAATAAAAGAAAAAAGTATAAAATATGAATATTTGTGCATCAGAAGTACTGTAAGAATTATTAATTTTAATTTAAATGTGGAATGAGATAATTCAAATATTATTAGTACCTCTTATTCTAATTAATTATTTGTTTTTAATGTTTATAAATGAAATTAATTAAAAAGGTTAATGAATTACTTTATTTAAATACGTATTATTTCTTAAATTATATTATTTAAATAAATTAATTGCATTATGATTTAAAGTTGGCTCGTTAATCTCTCAAACGAAAAGATAAGAAAAGTTTGATGCTCAAACTCATTGAGCAAAATTTTTATTATAATGGTTTTATTTACAATTATTAAAATCAAATCTATATCTAATGAAGAAAATGTTTTTGAAAATAGAAATTCGAAATTAATGGAGAAATAATAAGGATTTTAAATATCTATTACTTTTTTGAGTTTAGGCTTCCTTAAAAATTTAGAGAATCATTCAAGTTCTAAATGTCTACACTATTATAATGCGAAATCGATTATCCCAACTATTTTAATATCTATTATGATATTTAATTCACAATATTAAATATCTCCCCATTTTTAACAGTTTGATTTATAATTCTTTAAATAAAAGTAATTAAATTAAAAAATAAATTTCAAATTTATTAAGTATAATAATTGTAAATCATCTTTTGCAAAACATATTATAAACACTAAATCTAGAGAAAATTATTTTTGAATTAAAAAAATTATCCCTGTTTATCTAAATCACTAAACTAGCTAAATTTACATACGATATAATAAAAAGGAATATAAATTAATATAAAAATATAATTTATTATTATTTCATTAAAATTTAAAAGAAATTTTTTTAAAAAATAAATTGATTGAGTACAAAATTACTTACAATAATAAATTTGCTTTACCATTTATTTAAAACTATACTTTCATAAAATAAATAATTATTCATGGTAAGCTGGATTAGTTAATAGCATTTTTAAATCTTAGAGATTGTACGCGAACTGAAAATTAAAAATTAATGCTTCTTAGATTTTCTAAATATTTAAAAAATCAATATAAAATATATCTCCATTTAATAATATGAGCTCCTTTCTTAATTTATAAGTAAAAATTTTTTCAATAAATAAAAAATATAAATTATATCGAACTAAATCTATATCATTTAAGATTATTAAAATTATAATATTTCTTTAATTGCCGTATAACATAATGACTGTAATTTAAGATCTTTTTTCAAACTTAAGAATCACAATTAATAATGTGCATATAAAACACAATTAAGGGTTTAATCTCTGTGAAAATAGTCAAAATAAAATAGGTATAAATTTATATGTAAAATCCATTAGCTTCATGGATTTAAAACAAATTATTTGCTAATTAATATAAAATATGTTTAAGAGGTCTTCCTTCAGATGAAACATCAGTTAAAATCTCTATATTATTTTATTTATTTTAAAATATTAAAGTGGATTTAAACATTTAAACTTTAGCGATTTTAGTTCTTATTATTTTTATAGGAAAAATTATTCAAATATACATTCATTGATGCTTGATCACGATCAACAAAACTAGTTATAAATTCATTAAATTACTTAGCTTTCTTTAAAATTATTAAGAATTCTATTAAAATATTCTTAAAAAGAATAAAAAAATAAATTTATAATTTAATCAGCGTGCTGACGTTGGCTTTCACGGTGACATGGCACAACTGATCAAGGAGTTACTCCTGTGAATTACTTTAAATCGATTCATTATTATATGCCCGTTAGGGATAATTAATTCCTAATAAAATTCAGCGTGCCGTCTCTTAGACTAAATTAATAAGCCTTTACCGGAAAGTGAATTAAATTGTGATAATTAAAAATTCAGTAACTTCATGAGATAATTATCATCAACCCTTTTTGCTATTTGAATATCTATAAAGCTGCCATATTCTGTTCTGTTCAGTAAAATTAATGATTTTTACTAAAGTATTTATCAATTTTAATTAAATATGTTTAATTTAATAGTTAAATCTTCTGTAATAAATGTAAATAAATTTAATTTAACTTCAAATAACCCAACTCTATATAAGAATACAAAATTTTTCCAAAGCAAAAATAATTTCAAGCTACGAACTATCAATGAAAAATAAGTTTAAGGATATATTTCTTGAAATCATGAGAGTTCTAAAATAATATTTTAAGATTTAATATAAAATATAGGTTAGAATGTTTTAAATTACATATTTATTTTTTCTGATAATTCAAATTCTGTGAAAATATTTGATAACTTCTTATGACTATAGTATAATCATCTTTGTGTCATTTTACATTTTTTAATTTAAGATGTTTTTTAAATATTTATTTCTCTTATTTATCTACGTCTGCAAACTCAATTGAAGTCTTTAATAATAAATGATATCCTTAGAACTCATTCAACTTCACAGACTCAATATTGCAAACTTTCATGCGTACAATATAATTATAATTGGGAATTATAGTTTACCTTTAAAGCTATCTTTTATCTAAGTTATAAATGATTCTCTTTTAATTTATTTAGAGGGTGTATCAATTTAGCTTTTTAATTTCTATATCATTTTTTTTTAATTTTAATAAATATGCATAATGAATAAGTTTAAATCACTAATCATAAGGTTTGAATTAAGAAATCTATTTGATCTGATTTGCTTTGAACTCTTTTCTTTAATTGGGGGAAATGAATATTCAGAATAAAACAATTTAATTACTTTATTATAATTAAATAGTCAATTAATATTTCATTTATTCCTCTTTTATTAGGTTTTGAGTATTTTATAAAAATTTTACTCAAAATTTAAATAGATAATAAGCATAAATATATTAGAATCCAAAAGTTAAGATATATTTAGGAATTAAATGAAAGATGACTTAGTTTAAAAATAATATTACGGCCCTGAAATAAAAAATTAAACTCTAATTTTCTATACAAGATTATGTAGGATTAGTCAGACCTGTGAGAGCTAGTTCAGATTGGAAGTAGAGAATTTCTTTAAGTCTTTTTTTGTGACTTGAACTACTTTATAAAATTTTATTACCCTCATACTGTTATCCATTAACGATTATTTCTCTTTAAAACAAAGAAGGACCTTTTATATTTTCTTACATTAGGCAATATTTCCAATCAAAATAAAAAAAATACGTTAATATATAAAATCATTTTTAGTAATATTTTATTTAATTCTATTATTTCACCTTTTGGTTAGTATTTGACCCTTATTAATTTAACAAAAATTAAAAAGTAATTAGAAAAATTAAAATATAAAAGAATAAGTTTAAATATTCAAATTTGCATTTAATATATTACAATTTTTACTATTTAATTATTTATAAGACCAATATCTAGGTGTGTGTTAGTATGCTGTGATTTAAATTATATTTTATAGCTTCAATAAAACAATGTTCTTTTAAACTGAAATATATAAAGAGAAAAAATTAAATATATAGGATTTGATACAATTTATAACTTATATAAAATACCATTTTGTCAATATAGATTTATCGTAAGTTCAATTTTATGAGGATAATAAAATATTTAAATTAGAGGAGAAAATTAAAATAAAGTAGCTATCTTACTATTTTTAAAGATAGTTCTAAATGTGCAAATAGAATTAATATATTATAATTATAAAATAATTATTTTTAAGTAAATCTTTAAATATATATTTCTCTCTTAAAGATTATTAAAGTTGGGAAATAAGACCTCATTCTGTTTTTGGATATCTCATGTAATTTAATTAAATTAATCATAAGTTTTTATTTCATAATTAAAAGTATTCTTAGATTTTTTAATATCATTAGTTTGTCATTTGCGTTTAATTCTGGTGAAAAGTGAATTTTGAGAAATCATATTTCTTTTTTTGCAAATTAAAAAATGTTATATATGCAATAACATGTTATAAAATTTACTTTTATTAATTTAGAATGTCTCTTAATATCTTAAAGCATAAATCTTATCCTACTTAGTTTTTTTTTAATTCCTTATAGATTTTAGAACTCAATTATTTTTAGTTAGGATCTGTTGATTTCGTATATAATCTAAACTAATATTTTTCTTTAATAATTGTGAATATTAGTTTTGAAGAAGCTTTATATGTTAAATATTTCTTCACTGATGGTTGATAAATTAATAATGTTGAGGTTGAAATTTGATTTAATTTAAATCAAACTCTCTCTTATTATCTGCTTGAAGATAACTAATCTAAATTGACATATTGGCCATTTCCATAGCACATCTTAGTAAAGAGATAATAAGTAGCAGTGGGTAAAATTTCTCATTATTATGAAACAGGATCTATTTCACTAATATGTCTTAAATAAACTCTCTTGCAAAACGTTTGCTGAAATTTAATATTCTCAGAATGAAAAGCTACGTCGAATTATATTATAATTATTTAATTGGGAAGCACTTTAAATAGCTCTAATATATTCCATTTCAATTTCTAAATTTACAACTTAATTATATTTTCAATAAGTTCAGTTATAATGATTGTTATTATTCTAAAAATCAGGGAAGTGATCAAAATTTACATCTAATAATCCGTATAACTCAAAAATTTAGTTCTCAGGCTGTATTGCGCAGAGAGGTGCATTTCTTAGGCTTACTTTATTTATATATTTTATTATTATTGAGAATCGGGGTTTGAAATGTATTCCCCCTCTATGTAAAAAGGAACGCGATGCTATGTAAAATATGCATAAGACCTCTCATAGCGTCTTCTCTCACACAGTTGATTCTGGATGCCACTCATCTCATGGCAATTTCTTTCTTCTATTTTAGATAGGCTTAGAAGTTTCAAATGAAACGTTTTATTTTGCAATTTGCTTTATTATTATTTATATACTTCTCAAGCTGTATGATTTTTCTTTGGTGCTTGAAATTAAGAGCAACTGCTTTAAATCGAGATGCTGTCCTCATAATAAATTCCTCTTCAAGATAAATATCCTTGCTGCAAGTACAAATGTGGTTCCAATACCCACCAAACTTATTCAAAGTCATCGAACTTGTTATTTTCCAATTATTAGTTGCTGTAGCAAATAAATCATCCTCTCTGTAGACTACTTAATATCCTCTCTTCATTTAATCTCATTTCAAATATCAGATCCTTCAAGCAGAGCTATACAGATTCAAAGAGTTAGCCCTAGTTTTCATGCCAATTCATATTTTACTATGAGAGATAGGCAAGCTAAGTTCTTCTCTTCATATCTATTGCCAAGAGTATAAAGATACACTCAAGTAGACATTTCAATGTTAGCTCATGGCGCAGGAATAATTTAAACAAGTAGATTCTTGGAGAAGAGAGCGCCCCATTCCCTGAGCTAATCTACAGCAAGGTCATAGTATCTGTTAACACGCTGATCCTTTATAGATCCATCTAAAGACAGCGTGCCATTGTCAAAACAATAAAAAGAATCTGTTTAAGAATTTTGAGATTAGCTCGTAAAGAGGAGAAAATATTTTCCCAAAAACCTTTTTAAATTTAAAACCGACGAATCATTGGAGGAAATGATTTTTGCAGTTCTCCCCGCTTGAAATTTTCATAAGAGTGTAAATTAAATTTAAAAACCTTTTTTTCCCCTTTTAAGTCATTTAATGAAGTTTCGTTAAATTAAAAAATTTAAAATTTTGGTTTTAAAGATTATTTTTTATTTTAAAGGGTTAAATTTTTTAACTTTTTAAAAAATCTTTTCCCTTTACTTTTGGAAAAAATTAATTTTTAAAAATATTTTTTTTAAAAAAAGGAAAAGGTTTGCGTTTAACTTCCCCCAAAAATTTTTTTAAAATTTTTGTTTCAGCAAAATTTTTTTTAAGAGGGTTTTAATTTGGGGAACTTTTATTTAAAATGCTTTTTCCCCACAAAAAGAAAATTTAAAAACAACTCCCCCAAAAATCAGCTTTATTGATAAAAATTTTTTTTCTAGGGGGCTTGCCAAAAAAAATGTTTGCTTCATTGTGATTAAAACCCCAAACTATCCTCACCAATAAGTTCAGCCGCTTTGCTTGAGTTCAAGATTGCATCTGATAAAAGAATTCGCTTCATCCAACAATTTCTATCCTCATAATTGCTTTCAACTCGACTCTTTCTTTGAAATTCACAAAGGACGCATCTAAATGAGAGAATTCCGGTCGTTTCAAAAAATCCAATCTCATTCAGCCTCCACTCACTGCTGCTAGAATTATAAGAGAGTGCAATCATTTGTTACACCTTCATTCCTTTTGCCAGTCTAGTTCCATTTCCCCTACTCATTGCTTTATAAATAGCTTTTAGCTCTTAAATCTTCGGTAGCTTCTTCTTTGCGTGGAAATAAATTTTGAATCATGCTGGAAAACTCTTTTTAATTTGGGTCTGGCTTCATAGCTGAGCAAGTCCCTATTTATTATGAGCGCTTTCTAGTGCTAAAGTGAGCACCTTCAAGCTTGTGCACTCACTCAGGGCTGCTTTCTTAGTATTCGATAGGATTTTATAACCCACAAAAGATAGTGACAGTCATTCAGCTCTCTTCTATCACATCTATTTAAAATTATTAGTATATTAATTGATAAATTATTAAATAATTTTTAACTTACTCCTGACTTCGGAAAATTAATTAGTTCTTAAATTTAGATTTGGGTAGTCTGTTTAAATAAAATATTTTATTATTAATAAAATTCAAAAAAGCTGAAGACCAAGAAAATGATGATAATATGTTTTTCAAAAGTAAAATTTTTTTTTTTTGTTTAATTTATGAATTTCAGATCACTTTAAAGTACATAAGTTAAGAATCTTAATGCCAAAGTTATATATATAAATTTACAAATGATTTTGATAATTTTATAGAGCAACTGTAATCCATCTTGAATAGTTTATGAAATGGCAAATGAAATTATGTGAAAAGATGTTTTGTATTTAAACCCCAAAAATTTTTAAAAAAGAGAAAAAAAGGTTTTTTTCTCTTTATTTTTTTTATTTGGGAAAAGAATAGGTAACAAGCTGTAGAATTACTGTAAAGAAATTTTATATGAAGACTGGTCTGTCAGCATTTTTGAACTTTATTAATAATAAAAGTCAGTTTTATTTAAACAGACTAGTCCAAATCTCAATTAAGAATCTAATTCAATTTACAATTCGAAGTCAGGAGTAAGTTAAAAATTATTTAATAATTTATCAATTAATATACTAATAATTTTAAATAGATTGATAGAAGAGAGCTGAATGACTGTCACTATCTTTTGTGGGTTATAAAATCCTATCGAATACTAAGAAAGCAGCCCTGAGTGAATGCACAAGCTTGAAGGTGCTCACTTTAGCACTAGAAGGCGCTCATAATAAATAGGGACTTGTTCAGCTATGAAGCCAGACCCAAATTAAAAAGAGTTTTCCAGCATGATTCAAAATTTATTTCCACGCAAAGAAGAAGCTACCGAAGATTTAAGAGCTAAAAGCTATTTATAAAGCAATGAGTAGGGGAAATGGAACTAGACTGGCAAAAGGAATGAAGGTGTAACAAATGATTGCACTCTCTTATAATTCTAGCAGCAGTGAGTGGAGGCTGAATGAGATTGGATTTTTTGAAACGACCGGAATTCTCTCATTTAGATGCGTCCTTTGTGAATTTCAAAGAAAGAGTCGAGTTGAAAGCAATTATGAGGATAGAAATTGTTGGATGAAGCGAATTCTTTTATCAGATGCAATCTTGAACTCAAGCAAAGCGGCTGAACTTATTGGTGAGGATAGTTTGGGGTTTTAATCACAATGAAGCAACATATTTTGGCAAGCGCCTAGAAAATAATTTTTATCAAAACGGGGGTTTTAAAGGGTTTTATTTTTAATTTAAAAACACTTTTTAAAAACCCCAAAACCCAATTTTAAAATTTAAAAAGAAAAATGAAAATAAGTTGGTTTTTTAATTTAAATTTTTTTTAATACTTATAATTTTGGGTTAAAATTTAAAACCCCAAAAAGGCCCAAAATTAAAAATCTCTAGGAAGGTGACCTTTACCCTCTGTTCCTTTTTCTTTAAATTTTTTACCTTTTAAATGTTTCCCCTATCTAGATAAAATGGGGGTTGGTTTATAAAGGTTTTCTTGATTTTTTTTATTGTTTTTCTAACTTTTTTTTAAAAAGGGTTTGAACCTTGTCTTTTCTTTTCAATTTTTTTGTGCGGAAAATTTTTGCTTATCTTCATTTCAAACTAAATAGTTTCCTCCCGATTTCCAACGCATTTAAAGTTATTGATTGAAAAT
>JAJKFJ010002481.1:0-17691 GCA_027382625.1 Tetmemena sp. SeJ-2015
AATTTTAAAAAAAATTTTTTTTTAAATTTTTAAAAAGGGGGTTTTTAAAATTTTTAAAAAAATTTTTTTTAAAAAATTTTAAAAAAAAAAAAGGGAAAAAAAAAAAAAACCCCCTTTTTTTTAAAAAAAAAAAAATTTAAAAAAAAATTAGAAAAAAAACCTTAAAAGGGGGGTTTAAAAAAAAAAAAAAGGGGAAAAAAAAAAAGGAAAAATTTTTAAAAAAAAAAAAAGGGAAATTTTGGGGTTTTTTAAAAAATTTTTTTTCAAAGGGTTTGAAAGGGGGTTTTTTTTTTTTGGGGAAAAAAGGGCCCCCCCCCTTTTTTTTTTTTTCCCTTTTTAAAAACCCCTTTTTTTTGGGAAAAAAAAATTTTTTTTTCCCCCCTTTTTTTTTTTAAAAAATTAAAAAAAATTCCCCCCCCAAAAAAAATTTTTTTTTTTAAAAAAATTTAAAAATTTTTTTTCAAACCCCCCAAAAAAAAAAACCCCCAAAATAAAATTTTTTTTTTAAAAAATTTTTTTAAAAAAATTGGGGGGGGTTTTTTCCCCCCCGGGGGGTTTTTTAAACCCCTTTTTTAAAAACCAAAAAAAACCCCCTTTCTTTGGGGGTTTTGGGAAATTTTTTCAAAAAATTTTTTTTTTTTAAAAAAAAAAAAAAAAATTTTTTTACCCCCAAAAAAACCCCAAAAAAAAATTTTTAAAATTGAAAAAAATTTAAAATTTTTTTGGGGGGGTTTTAAAAAAAAAAAAAATTTTTTTTTTTCCTTTTTTGGGGGCCCCCAAAAAAATTTTTTTTTTAAATTTTTTTTTCTTCCCCAAAAAAAAAAAATTTTTTTAAAAATTTTTTTAAAAAAAGGGCCCCCCCCAAAAAAAAAAATTTTTTCTTTAAAATTTTTTTTTTAAAAACCCAAAAAAAAAAATTTTTTTAAAAAAAAATTTTTTAAAATTTTCCTTAAAATTTTTTTTTTAAAAAATTTTTTAAAAACTTTAAAAATTTTTTTTTAAAATTTTTTTTTTTAAAAAAAATTTTAAAAAAAAAATTTTTTTTAAAAAAAATTTTTTTTAAAAATTTTTGGGAAACCCCTTAAAAAATTTTTTTAAAAAAAATTTTTTTTTATAAAAGCAACACAAATTTTCCCCGGGCCCCTTTTTAAAAAAAAAAAAAAAAAAAATTTTAAAAAAAATGGAAAAAGGGCCCCAAAAAAAAATTAATAAAAAATTTTGGGGTGGGGGGGAAAAAAAAAAATTTTTTTAAAAAAAAAATTTTTCCCCCAAATTTTTTAAATTTAACCCTTTTTCCCCCTTTTCCTTTTTAATTTTTTTAAAAAAAGGGGTCCCAAAAGGGAAAAAAATTTTTTTCCCCCTTTCCGGGGGGAAAAAAAAAACCCCCAAAAAAAAATTTTTTTTTTTCCCCCCTCCTTTTTGGAAAATTTTTGGGAAATTTTTTTCCTTTTTTAAAAAAGGGAAATTTTTTTGGGGGAAAAAAAAAAAGGGAAAATTAAATTTTTTAAAAAAAAATTTTTTTTTCTTTAAAAAACCTTTTTTTAAAAAAAATTTTTAAAAAAAAAAGGAAAAAAAAAGGAAAAATTTTAAAAAAAAAAAAAAGGGTTTTTCTAATTTTTCCCTTTTTTTAAAAAATTTTAAAAAAACCAAAAAACCCCAAAAAAAACAAAAAAAACAAAAAAAAAAGAAAAAATTTTTTTTTTTGGGAAAAATTTAAAACCAAAAATTTTTTTAAAAGGGGGATTTTTGGGGGAAAAAAACCCCTTTTTTTAAAAAGGGTTTCCCAAAAAAACCGGGCCCCCCCCCCCAAAAAAACCCCCCAAAAAAATTTTAAAAAAATTTTTTTAAAAAAATTTTCCCCGGGGGGGGAAAAAAAAAAAAAAAAGGGGTTTTTCCCCCCCCTTTTAAAAAAACCCCCAAAAAATTTTCCCCTTTTTTCCTTTTTCCCAAATTTTAAAAAAACCCCAAAAAAAATTTTTTAAATTTTTTTTTTTTGGTTTTTTAAAAAACCCCCCCCCCAAAAAAAAAAAAAAAATTCCCTTAAAAACCCCCCCACTTTTAAAAAAAAACCCCCAAAATTAACCCCCCCCCAAAAAAAAATTTTTAAAAAAAAAAATTTTTAAAAAGGAAAACCTTTTGGGAAAAAAAAAAAAATTTTTTTTTTCTCAATATATAAGGGATCTTTACTCAGGAATTCTGCATCAAGAATACTTACACTCTTTTTTACATAAAAATTTTCCTATATCCTCTATCTTGTTGAATCCTTTCTTATAAATACATTTAGACGCTAATAATTCTGTGTAACACACATTAAGAAAACATTTAATAAACGAAGGCTATCATAATCTATGCTATACTTACAATCTTTCAAACACTATGGACTTCTAGAAAAAAAGTCAAAATATAATACTTTAAAATTCATTCAATTAATTTTAATTCATAATTTTACAATCAGAAATTGAAAAGCAAATATTCTTCATTTTTTGTATCTTTATAAAACTTTAAACTTACACTTGAACTTTTAATAAATTTCGCGAGGTCCTACCACTTCTGTCACCAAAAGTGTATTTACTTCTTTACAAAAGTAGGGTTTATCTTTCAACAACCAACAACGCGAAGCACGCCCGCGCCGCCCGCAGAGCCGATCCCAGCAGAGACGCACTACTAAACCCCTACTTCTCTTTAAAATAAACATACCACTTTTCGGGTGACCAGAAGTGTAGACTCCCACAACACTTTTATTAAAATTTTCCCCAGTAGTTCACCCCCGTTTGATAAAAAATACCCCAAACAAAATTTAAGCAACACCTATTCTGCTTTTTTCAACTTCTGAAATTGTCAAAAATTTATACCCATTCAAATTCTAACTTGAATGAATTTTAACTTATTATATCTGCGCTTTTTTCCTATCGCCAATCCATCCCAGTCGTTTTGAAAGATGAGAGTCTTTATCCACTCTAATTATGATAGCCCTCTACTTTTTATACATGTCTCCTATTGTCCTTAACACACCGACAACTTATTACTCCCCACCCACACTCCACTAACATACTTTATAAAGAAGGATTCAACAAATATCGATACCTAGGAAAAATCTTTCTTATGTACAAAAAGAGCTCAAGTACCCTTCCTCTTGATGCTCCACCACTTCCTGAAGTAAAATCCTATATATTCTGACAAATCTTGCTTATACACTTTCACTATCTTTTAAGCAATACCCATATTTAAACCATTCCATAACTAAAGAATTAAATCTCATTATCGAGCTATCTAGGACAATACTAGAGAGCCCACTTTCCTCGTTTCCCTCAGTGCTGGATAATACAAGCTGCTAAATGAATACCCCACGTCTTAATTATTGGCGGGAAACTTATCAATATTTCCATTATTAGACAGTGATTAAATTACAACACAAAATTATACAAAATGAATAATGTCATGAGAATCCTTAAATCCCTCAACCATACCCCCTACACGCGGAATCTAATTACTACTCTTCTTTGAGAATACCTTTAGGGGTCTTTCCACCTTAGTCACACTCCAACATTATTTTTTAATATTCATCCATAACCCATTTATTGATGCCTTAACTTTTCCTTAACATTTATTAAACCTAAAGTAAAACAATACTTTGGTATCCTCTTCTATTCTCTTCTTTTACGAGACATAGTGAACGCTGCACCTAGTGATTGAACATCAAACACTAGATTGCTAACTTACTCCTCAAACTGAAACTTCAAACCCCACCCTCCTCCAATTATAAAAAAATTACTACAGTTTTTCGCAAATGAAATTGGCCCCACCTGATAAGACAGTCTTTAGATACCATTTGCTGTCTTATTCAACCCAACGTTAATTAATCTATTCTTTAAAAACCATTTTTTTCTATCGAATTATAATCAAACCTTCTCAGATTACTAATAATCATCTTATCAAAGTTTACTCAAGCTAACAGACCCTATTCTTATAAAAAGCATATTAAAAGTTCATCCGTCCTCCGATTAATTTAACATTCCTCCCCCTTATCTCTTTAATAACACACTACCTGATCTACCCAAATCCTCTCCAATTCCTAACACTGCATCGCCACACTCACTATTAAAAACAAATCATCCCGCCTTCCCCTTTTCAATGAACAACCATGCCGCGCTTTCATCTTGCAGAACTTATGTTACGCTGAACTTATCGAATCCTTCGACCTTGCAAACTAAGCTTTAACTTTCGCCGTTGACTCCTTCCCACTACCCAAGCCTCTCAATTAAGTCGAGCGACACGCAGTCTTTTCTCCCCACCAGAGGTATCCCTGTCCAAGGAGTAAACCCCAGTAAGCTACCTCTTCTCTACAGGGTCTGTATGGCATATTCTAGACAATGCAAAACTCTAAACCAGCAAGTACCCCCAGATTACCCAACTAGCTAAACCACCTCCTCTCAAATCAATGTTTCCCGTCGCCTCCCCGGTCCATATATTTTCAATTTATCTTCTTCCAATTATAAACATACTCATCATTCTCCTCCTACTTTGAGAACACTTAAGTTCCTGACAATTGTACAACCTCTACCATTTTATTATTTTTCTTACATTTTATGTAATGCTATATCTTGAAGCAAACTTAGTATAGTAGACCCATTCGAAATACTACCCATACTTCAACCTCGCATTGGTTCCGATATAGACCAGATTTGATCTACCATAAAGTTTGGAGATTTTGAAACATCGTTCAGGAAGATTCTGAGTTCGTTAGCGACACAAATCATCCCTAGCAGTTCTCATCACCACCAGCATTACAAACCATCCATTCCTTTTTTAAAATTTTTTACTCATCATCAAAACTCCCTTTCTATGTAAAAGGCGATGCTATACCCCACGCTTTACGAAAGATTCTTATCACCCCGACAAAGTGCATCCGATCAGCCTGCATTCTATATTACCTACTACCATTTTTTATTTTTAATGCATGAGATACCACCACCTTGCTTTGATTTGCTCAAGGTTTTTAATTTTCTAATTCATCTTCATCATAATAAATAGCCCAACTCACCCGATAAATGGCACAGCAATAGTAACAAATTTTTATCTAAGAACACACGGAACGGCACTTTTTCTTAAAATAGTAGACAGAGTACCACAAAAGATGAATATTGTCTCAATAAAGAATAAATCCTTGGGGCGAGGGGGAGAAAGTGCACCCTCCCCCCCCCATCTAACATAGAGTTGCTTGAGAATATAGATACAAGTATAGAAATGCAGAGTGCAGAGAGAAGAGCTCACATCTAGTCAGGATTGCTCTTAGGTTCTTCTGTTAGAGTGCTCGCTTACTTCTGAAGAACTCTCCCTTATCAGCATAAGTTGCTTGTCAATGTCAAGCTCGTGCAGTGGCATTTCAAGGTTTGATCGTGAAAATGAAACTTGCCAACTTTCTTGACCAGTGCTTCACAGTTCGAGCAAGCAAGATGCCAGTCCTTGGATGGTCATGTGTCTAATCAAGTCTCTGTACTGTGTGCAGAGGATGTAGTCTGCAGTCGTGATAGTGAAGAAAGGAATTTGACACTGTCTCTGAGTGAAAGGTATCTCTCTGCCTCGAATGCCCTCCTTGTATGGATTCATCAGTATGCACTTCCTATTGTTGATGTAGACGCGGATATCAGAGCTGGTGGCATATAGAATCCTTCCACGTACTTGACTTCGACAGGAGTTGAGATGAGAGGAATACCGAATGGTTGCTTTTTTGATCTCTCTCGCTCTCTATCAAAGCTCTTGTTGATAAATCGAAGCTTCCGCTGAATTCAAGAAGGGGAACTCTTCTTCCTCCACTCTCTCCATGATAGTTCTCTTCTTGATTATGTCGCAGGTAGTAGAGTAGATCCTTGAGTATGTCGTGTCATGAGGCTTGATCTGCTTTCAGAGGTCATGCAGTATTCTTGAAGAGCAAGATAGAGTAGAGTAGTGTTGAAAGGAGATTAGTTAATCAAGAAGTCAACCACTGAGCTTTCCAAGGATAGCAACCCTTTATAGGAGATCGCACGATAATCCCCACAAGCTCATCTTGTAAGAACCTTGCTCGCTCTTGATTTGAGAGTAAGCAGTCATTCTCTATACTCCGCTCGCAAAGTATGTTGAAGGTAAAAGTTGTAGGAGGTAAGAGTGGATCCATGGCTTCTGGTCCGTAGGCTATCTCTTTGTACAAGTTTGACTCCATCTCGTTAGCTTACACTGTCGCGGTCTTGTTTCTACTCATCTAATAATTAATTATAAGGTGTAGATTCAGAATTAACAGTAGGGTAAAGATCGTAAGCGTAATCTGAAAGAGATACCCCTTTCAAAGATTTCCAGGGTACTCGTAAATTTCCTTACTTTGACCAAGATTTCAGGGAAACTACCTCTGTTTTACCCTGTTTTGCTAGTTCCCCTGCTGTGGTCCTGTTGCCAATGACTCTGATAGTAGATTACAATGCCTTAGTCATAATCAAACAAGTACGGGACAACGGCAAGCTGCTAGCTGAATGAGAAGGCCTTCCAAGATTTTCAAGGGTGGTCCTGAAATCCCAAACTTGCCCGAAATTTGACTCTGGTTTTGAGGACACCCTTACGGGAAAACAAAATTTTCTCCTCCGACCTCCGGGACCAGCCCTAATTTTGGGGAAACTCATTCCTATTCTAGTTATTTAAAACAGCAAAGAGACTTACCCAGTGGGTGGAAGGTGGTGAGCTGAGAATGGTCATTTGACACTGTCCAAGCCGATTTGGCAATGTCGACGCTTGAAACTTTGCCTTCACCTATAGTTCAAGTTATAGTTCAATGGAAAGAGCTCTGGTTTAAGCTTTATCAATTAATCTGGTTAGTTTAGCCATAGGCTTGATAGTTGGCACTGGTGTAGATAGTTAGCTGCGTTAGTTGATGGAGAGGCAAAGAGGGACATTGAGGGAAAGAGTCTCTAGTTCTCCAAGAGCTTCATTCAAACATTGGATGTCAGTTGTTCACGAGGTCTTCAATGTCAATGTCGAAGTCTAGATTTTCATCTACTGATGGATGCTCTGCCTCTCTCTGCTGATTCTAAGCCAGTTGCTCTGGTTGTGCCTCTTGTTGTGACTCTAGCTCTAGCGAGTCTGATTGATGATTCTCCTGCTACATCTGCACCCCAAGTGCATTCTGTTATTGCTCTTGCTCTCGCTTGGCTCTAAGCTCTTGCTGCTGTCTCTGCTGCTCTTGCTCTGCTGCTCTTGCTCTCGTCTCTGTTGCTCTTGCTGTCTCTTCTACTCTTGCTCTTGCTCTCGCTGCCTCTCTGTCTTGCTCTTGCTTTGCTGTCTCTGCTGATCTTGCTCTCGCTGCTCTTGCTCTTGCTTTTGCTGGGTTATCAGATTTTCCCT
Source organism: Tetmemena sp. SeJ-2015 (assembly GCA_027382625.1). Taxonomy (NCBI): domain Eukaryota; phylum Ciliophora; class Spirotrichea; order Sporadotrichida; family Oxytrichidae; genus Tetmemena; species Tetmemena sp. SeJ-2015. The sequence continues at coordinate 7,369 of JAJKFJ010002481.1, forward strand.
TTGGGCTTTCAGCACTTGTTGATCTTTCAGCTCTTTCTGCTCTTGCTCTTGACGCAGTCGCTTCTGCTCTTCTAATTCTTTTGCAGTAGTCTTGGGAATTTTAAAAGCTGTTGGCCATCTCCAATAAAACTTTTTAAAGCTGATCTCCCCTATAACCCTTTAAAATACCCATTATTGACCATCATCTACTCCGCTGCGCTCAACTTCTTCATCCCCTTCGAAAAATCACTTCTCTCCCATTCAGCTTTTGACATGCCATAAAGTCTCTCATAATCTATCTCTTGTCTAGGTCCCTACCATTGATTCAGCTTCATCACATTCTTAGGCTAGGGGTTTTGATTCTGGTTGCGTGCTGTTTATCCTTAGAGCAGAGCGTTAAAATGAAGCTGCTTCTAATGTTGCTATTGTCTCATGCCCTTTGCAGAAGCAAACTTGTCATACTCATAGTACTCCTCGTCCTCAGAATGCTCAATCTCTTCATTGCCAGCTTCTCTCTGATCCTTTGGCTACTTTGCTGATTGAGGGCGCTTCATTGCAGACTTTGGTAGCTGTGGATCATTCTTAGCCTGCTTTGCTAATTACTTGCTCTCTCTCTTCTTCTGGCCGCCACTCAACCTACTGTTGCCATCATCATTGGTTCTTGGGCTTAGCTCGGGGCTATAATCCTGATAGCCTGAATTCCTTCCTCCTTGACTTTGTCTCTCACTCTGTTCATCGCGTGTACAATTGTCAAGACGCTGCTTCTTCTAGATTCTAGGGCTAGTATTGTTCTTTCGCCCAGAGTTCGACTTGAACTTGACATGCTGAGGGCTTTCTTTAGAGTGGCGATTATGAGTAGGGCTTGGATGCCTTGATTGCATATTGCTCTCTTAATCCTTGGGTCTCGTGATCCTGCTACCTTCATCACTGGAGATTTCTTAGAATTGCACTCTATTATCAAAGGCTCCCTGTGTTTGTGAGTTTTCGTCTCCAAAGTATCTTGAGCGACCTTAGTTGAAGTAATGGACCACGCCAACTGAATCAGAAGCTTCCTGATCATACTCAGAGTGGTAGGTCAATTTTGGGTGGACCTTCCGGTTTGAAGAACTCTTGTAGAGGAAATCCGTTCCTGCCGACAGAGCGAGCTGCTTGCTGGTAAGTTTCTTCATTGATCAATCTCTTCTTGAACATCGCATTCAACTATTCGAGCGTTGTCAGATTGATCTCTCTGACCAGCTGCCAGCCAATCTTGGAGGAAATGAGATCTCCATGTTCAAACATCTTCTCCTTCATTAGATAGCAGGTCCTGTTCATGATTTCTCGGTCCTTTGGAGTGAATGACCTAGAGCAACTTTGAAAAGAATGAGAGCTTACTGATTGATGGAAGTCTTGCCTGCTCTCTTTGCTGTTGTCTCGAAATAGTAGGCCTCTGGGTAGTGCTCCATGATTCCACAGGTTGAGTTCAGCTACGCAGGAGCAGAATACTAGTTGAGTGGCTCTGGGAGGTTCTCTAAGACTGGAGACAACTTTGAGGTCCTTTTCATTTTCAAGATCTTTGACTCTATCCTAGAGTTGGTTGTTCTCAAGTCTGAGTTGTCAGTGAACAAGTAAGCGCTCACTGTGTAATATAGAGGCAACTCATAGCCAGTGTCCTGCTTATCCTTATTTGACGCTGTCCGCTCCTTCAAAGAATCCCTGTTACTAAAGAAATGAGACGGAGGAAAGTTACCAGCAACTGTGGACGAAAGAAAGGAGGTGAGGGTAGTGATTACTTAAGTAGACAGCGAATGCATTGAACAACTCTCGCATCTTGTCCTTATTGTCAGCGTAGCTGCGAACCCACAATTGCTTGTTATCAAATCGAAGGCACTCCACCAACTCTCGGAGCTCCAGCATCTGAGTTATAGCCACCATTGGACAGAAGTCAGGCTTCAGCGGATTTAAGAACTAGTCAAGTCGATAGAAGAGTTGAGTCATTTCTATAAGCTTAGTGAACTTGAAACTTACTAGCGGTAAACTCGGGAGTGCCTATCTCGACATTTTTGACAATGTCATCGGCTTGCTGCATCCTCTTGCTGAGTTGGACATCTTACTTCTGCTTTTCAACTTTCTTCTGCAGTTCAGAGGAGTCGATTGCCCATTCGTCGTCGCTTGCTTCTTCATAGGTCCACATCTTCAATTGCTCGTAGAGGTGCTCGAAGGGCTTGTCCATCTCATCCAGCAAGTTCTTCAATGAGTAGAGGTCGTACCTATAGCTGGCTCAAATTGACATTGTCTTACATTGAGAAGAGTCGCAGGAAGAAACTTCGAACATACCAGTGGTCCAAGCAGTACGTGTCAAGAATCGTCTAGGGCAATCTCTTAGCTTCCTGCACTTGGAAGAATCTGATTTCGAAAATGATTCTAGCACCTATGATGTAGAGTTCGTTGTGGCCCATGAGTTCTTGAATGAGAGAGTTCACGAAGCTTCCATTCTAATTCTTTCCTTCAGCAGATTGAATTATTGGCAGCTCTCTTGGATTCTCTAGCATCATGTCAAAGAAGAGAACTTGGCCATTCTTGGATTGCCGCAAGACAACGAAATGAGAGTAGACACGATTGTCATGCTGAGAGATGTAGAGGAACTCTGCGACAATGCTTCCACCGTCCACCAGAGATTCAATCATGGCAGTTTCGTTCGCTTTTCTAGTGACTTGGTAAACTATCGAGGAGACTCGGAATAAATCTACCATAGTGTAATCAATCTTGTCCAAGAGCTAGCAAGTATAGGGCTTGAGTGAAGGATGCACAGTCAGCTGAGAAAGAATCAACTTGAGTGGAAAGGACAGAGGGCAGAGAATATCTGGGTTGATCAGGTCAGAAGCTTCGACCAGCAAGATTCCTGAGAGCAGCATAGTGAAAGCAGTGCGGTCAACGTACATTGGTCCATCGCTCAGAATGTTGAGCAGCATCATGACAGAGTCAAGGTAGGACACAGGCAAAAAAGATTGCCTCATAGTTTTCCTCAAGGGGAAGTTATTATTGAATGCTCCATAGCTGTTGCGCCTCTGGAACTCTTGCGCTTAGCCGTCGTCGGCTTTGAAAGGAACGAGCGACTTGTGAGGAAAGTTCATGAGAGGATAGTTAGAGGTGCTGAGGAAAGGCGAACCCTGGTGCTGGTAGATTTTGTTGCCCAGAATGTAAATGCCAGTGTCCCTTGCATAGTCAAGCATGTTCGACAAGTAAACCTGCTGGTTCACAGAAATCGGATGTATCTGGTTCTTGACGAGGAGAGTATAGAGCAGGGGGTTCTTCAGCTGCTTCTTGTTCTTGTAGGTCGAAGAGTCGAAGAGGTTCTTGATTTCGTAGCGCTTGCGCTCTTAGGAATCGCCTGCTGATAATTTGAGCTCAAGCTGCTTCATGAAGAAGAAGACAGTCGTCTGCATATTCTCTTGCTTCTTGATTTCTTCTTCAATCTGCTTCACTGGGTTTTATTTGCTCTCGTTGGCTTTGCAGACGAAGTCTTTGATGTTCACCACTTTGAAGGTCTTCATGTTCTTGGCTGACTTTGTCGTGAACTTCACCTCTTTCCTCTCCTTCTCTTCCTCTTCCAACTGAGATTTCGTTACTTCGTTGGGAGGCTTTCTCTTGGTGGCATTCTTGATTGTACCTTGTCTATGTACCAACTTATCCCAGTATGTCTTTGCATCTTCAACCGCAAGGTAGATAATGTTATCTTGCGACATAACTTGCTCAGGTTCAGGTTACTGCTGGTTGAGATCAACAAAGAGAGAAGCAGGCTGCTTATTCTTCTAGGTAAACTTCCAGCGTGAAAGTTGCTAACTCCTGGCAAGCCAGTTCTTGAGTTGTCTCTCTGAGTCTTCAACATTCTTGAGTAGCATTAGGTGGAACTCCTTGTAGGTAGAATATCTCTTGAGTCTTTTTTCTCCTACTGCTCGCTCAGGAAACCAAGGAAGTGGATTCTGCTCTTGTCAAGAAACTTTACCTTGTCTTGAACTTTCCACCAAGACTTTGATCTCTTACTCTGGAAACAAGTTGAGCTCCTTTCTTGTGAGAAGGTAGCGTGAAATATCTATGATGCGGGAGTTTATCCCCTCAGAGAGTGACTTGACATTTTGTTCCTGCTCTTTGATCGAGACCAGGTCCTTGTTCTGAGAGAGGTCCTCTTAGCCTTCGAAGCTCAAGAGGTTCTTGACAATGTCAGCGTTCGTTAGTTTGGGTCGACGACCCCTCTTTTTACTCTGTCCTCCTTTGCTAGCTTGTCTCTATCTTATCTCGTAGTCCTTCATTTCCTCCTCTCTCTGGGGTTGAGGCTGACGCCGTCCTTGATTGACATGTCCGCTGACTGCTGAGGCATGGTACTAGTACTGATCTACACTTCTTCTCTGGAGGGTGGATACTCTAAGAGCCTGGCTCTGTCCCTTCGCTAGATGTTTACATCGAACCCGTGCTCTTATCTTCATTGCCATCGTCCTCATTCAGCAGAGCTGAGGTCCTGAAACTTTGACCTTACTTTAAAGCATCCCTTTCGTTCCATGAATCGATGCTTTTGCTCAGAGCCGCCCCATGTCAAGGATATCTCGCATTTCCCCAAAGAGATCAGGTGCTTATGCTGCTCAAGCAAGATGTCTTATCTTAAGCTTGCGAGTTAGAAAACAGCAAAAGGATCGTCATTTTGATTGGCGTAGGTCTCGATAGTCTTCGAATGAGTTAGCACCTGATGTTGCTAGCTTTGAACTCTTGCTAACTTATCTGACTGAGGAATTCATCACTGAGCACTGACTTCACTGAGTGAGAGCCTTGGGAAATTTGAGGGGCTTGCGCTGTTCTCTACTGTTGAGCTCTGTTTGACATTGTCCGCGCTCTTTAGTTACCTTGAGCACTTGTGGTTCTAAATATATGATTATAATCTGGAGGAGCGCCTATCTATTACTTGGACAGTGACAACAGAATCACTGGCGGGTATCTTGTGGAGGTTACGTTTGAATTCAATTACTAGATTATAATTATTAAAGTTTAAATGCAAAGATTTCCACCAGGCATCAGTGACGACATTGTCAAGGCTCTCATCTTCAAGCCTCCCTACAAAATCACCTTCAGGCACATCTTGACTCAAGATCAAGGACAGAACAAATCTCTCCAGTTCTTCAACCCTTCTCTCATAATCATTGATCTCTCTGAACCCAACTCTGAAGAACCTTTCTTTTCCAGCCGTCTCTCTGTTTTCTTGGCGTGCATGAAAAGACCAACATCTACTCTTTGTTCTTCCATCTGTGGACCCTTACTCAAAGCAGAAGCATAAGATCGGCACCAACACAAAACCCGAAGCCTCTTTACTACATCAACATGGGCAAGCTGTATGTTGTTTGCTCAGGGTTTCCAGAACGAAAACGCTTACTCCGGTGTTTCAGAAATTCCAAGCTTGAGGAATACTTTCCTGGCGTTGGATAAGATCTTGGATCCTTTGAGGGATGCCTTAAAAGATATGGTATTTGCTTCTAATCCTGTGCTGCAAGGTGAATAGCCCAACGCTCAACGTCGTAAGTGAAGTAGAAGCAGCACTCTTTGATGATGCCCAAACCCAATGCAGCTAACTCATTCGGGAAAACTATCGAGACCTACGCCAATCAAAATGACGATCCTTTTGCTGTTTTCTAACTCGCAAGCTTAAGATAAGACATCTTGCTTGAGCAGCATAAGCACCTGATCTCTTTGGGGAAATGCGAGAGTATCCTTGACATGGGGCAGGCTCTGAGCAAAAGCATCGATTCATGGAACGAAAGAGTGATGCGTTAAAGTAAGGTCAAAGTTTCAGGACCTCGAGCTCTGCTGAATGAGGACGATGGCAATGAAGATAAGAGCACGGGTTCGATGTAAACATCTAGCGAAGGGACAGAGCCAGGCTCTTAGAGTATCCACCCCTCCAGAGAAGAAGTGTAGATCAGTACTAGTACCATGCCTCAGCAGTCAGCGGACAGTGTCAATCAAGGACGGCGTCAGCCTCAACCCCAGAGAGAGGAGGAAATGAAGGACTACGAGATAAGATAGAGACAAGCTAGCAAAGGAGGACAGAGTAAAAAGAGGGGTCGTCGACCCAAACTAACGAAGCTGACATTGTCCAAGAACCTCTTGAGCTTCGAAGGCTAAGAGGACTCTTCAGAACAAGGACCTGGTCTCGATCAAAGAGCAGGAACAAAATGTCAAGTCACTCTCTGAGGGGATAAACTCCCGCATCATAGATATTTCACGCTACCTTCTCACGAGAAAGGAGCTCAACTTGTTTCCAGAGTAAGAGATCAAAGTCTTGGTGGAACAGTTCAAGACAAGGTAAAGTTTCTTGACAAGAGCAGAATCCACTTCCTTGGTTTCCTGAGCGAGCAGTAGGAGAGAAAAGACATCAAGAGATATTCTACCTACAAGGAGTTCCACCTAATGCTACTCAAGAATGTTGAAGACTCAGAGAGACAACTCAAGAACTGGCTTGCCAGGAGTTAGCAACTTTCACGCTGGAAGTTTACCTAGAAGAATAAGCAGCCTGCTTCTCTCTTTGTTGATCTCAACCAGCAAACCTGAACCTGAGCAAGTTATGTCGCAAGATAACATTATCTACCTTGCGGTTGAAGATGCAAAGACATACTGGGATAAGTTGGTACATAGACAAGGTACAATCAAGATGCCACCAAGAGAAAGCCTCCCAACGAAGTAACGAAATCTCAGTTGGAAGAGGAAGAGATGGAGAGGAAAGAGGTGAAGTTCACGACAAAGTCAGCCAAGAACATGAAGACCTTAAAGTGGTGAACATCAAAGACTTCGTCTGCAAAGCCAACGAGAGCAAATAAAACCCAGTGAAGCAGATTGAAGAGGAAATCAAGAAGCAAGAGAATATGCAGACGACTGTCTTCTTCTTCATGAAGCAGCTTGAGCTCAAATTATCAGCAGGCGATTCCTAAGAGCGCAAGCGCTACGAAATCAAGAACCTCTTCGACTCTTCGACCTACAAGAACAAGAAGCAGCTGAAGAACCCCCTGCTCTATACTCTCCTCGTCAAGAACCAGATACATCCGATTTCTGTGAACCAGCAGGTTTACTTGTCGAACATGCTTGACTATGCAAGGGACACTGGCATTTACATTCTGGGCAACAAAATCTACCACACCAGGGTTCCCTTTCCTCAGCACCTTAACTATCCTCTATGAACTTTCCTCACAAGTCGCTCGTTCCTTTCAAAGCCGACAGGCTAAGCGCAAGAGTTCCAGAGGCGCAACAGCTATGGAGTTCAATAATAACTTCCCTGAGGAAAACTATGAGGACTTATTTTCTGGTATCACCGCTTGTCATACTTCAACATTCTAGCGTGGACCATGTAGTGCCACTTTTACTTGGTCTCAGGAACTTTGTGAAGTCAACCTGATCAACCCAGAAATTCTCTGCCCTCTGTCTTTCATCAAAGTTGATTCTTTCTCAGTTGACTGTGCATCCTTCACTCAAGCCCTATACTTGCTACTCTGGCAAGATTGATTACACTTTGTAATCTATCGTAGTTCCTGTGTTTGATCTCTAGAGATGTTGATGATTTCCTGCTCTTCGCCAAGGCTTTGTAGATCTTCTCTTTTTTTTTTTTTTTTTTTTTTTTTTTTTTTTTTTTTTTTTTTTTTTTTTTTTTTTTTTTTTTTTTTTTTTTTTTTTTTTTTTTTTTTTTTTTTTTTTTTTTTTTTTTTTTTTTTTTTTTTTTTTTTTTTTTTTTTTTTTTTTTTAAAAAAAAAAAAAAAAAAAAAAAAAAAAAAAAAAAAAAAAAAAAAAAAAAAAAAAAAAAAAAACCAGCCAGGAAAGTATTCCTCAAGCTTGAATTTCTGAAACACCGAGGTAAGCGTCTCGTTCTTGGAAACCCTGTGCAAACAACATACCAGCTTGCCCATGTTGATGTAGTAAAGAGGCTTCGGGGTTGTGCTGGCGCCGATCTTATGCTTCTGCTTTGAGTAAGTGGTCCACAGATGGAAGAACAAAGAGTAGATGTTGGTCTTTTCCATGCACGCCAAGAAAACAGAGAGACGGCTGGAAAAGAAAGGTTCTTCAGAGTTGGGTTCAGAGAGATCAATGATTATGAGAGAAGGGTTGAAGAACTGGAGAGATTTGTTCTGTCCTTGATCTTGAGTCAAGATGTGCCTGAAGGTGATTTTGTAGGGAGGCTTGAAGATGAGAGCCTTGACAATGTCGTCACTGATGCCTGGTGGAAATCTTTGCATTTAAACTTTAATAATTATAATCTAGTAATTGAATTCAAACGTAACCTCCACAAGATACCCGCCAGTGATTCTGTTGTCACTGTCCAAGTAATAGATAGGCGCTCCTCCAGATTATAATCATATATTTAGAACCACAAGTGCTCAAGGTAACTAAAGAGCGCGGACAATGTCAAACAGAGCTCAACAGTAGAGAACAGCGCAAGCCCCTCAAATTTCCCAGGGCTCTCACTCAGTGAAGTCAGTGCTCAGTGATGAATTCCTCAGCCAGATAAGTTAGCAAGAGTTCAAAGCTAGCAACATCAAGGTGCAAGACAAGAGAGTGATCAAGTGGACTCCAGTCGTGCTAGGCACTAACTTTCCACGCACTATCAAGTAGAAGAAGCTCAACTACTCTACAGAGTACCTGCTCAACTCGGGAGAAGCGCCAGCTATCTTGAATCCACTGCCCGACTGTCCAATACTTAGCTTGCCTCTAGTGGAGATTCAGAGTTATCTGAGAGCTTGCTCGATCAAAATGCATCAAGATCAAGTCCTCAGGGAAGTTTCTTGGAAGGTAAAAAGAAGTGAAAGAGGTGAATTCCGCAAGTCGCCAAACATGAAGACTTCAAAGTGGTGACTCAAAGACTTCGTCTGAAAGCCACGAGAAATAAAACCCATGAAGCAGTGATTGATCAGAAGAAGATATGCAGACGTGTCTCTTCATGAAGCAGCTTGCTAAATTATCAGCAGCGTTCTAAAGCCAAGCGCTACGAAATCAAGACCTCTTCGACTCTTCGCCTACAGACAGAAGAGCTGAAGACCCCCTGTCTATCTCTCCTGCAAGAACCAGTACATCCGATTTCTGTGATCCGAGGTTTATTGCAATGCTTACATCAAGGGACACTGCATTTCTTCTGGGACAAATACAGCACCAGGGTTGCCTTTCTCAGCACCTCGAACTATCCTTGATGAACTTTCTCACAGTCGCTCGTCCTTTCAAAGCCGCGACGCTAAGCAATTCCGGGCGCACCTTGAGCATTCAATAATAACTTCCCCTTGGAAAATATGAGGCAAAGTTTTCCTGTGCCTCTTGACTGTCATGTCTGTCAATTGAGCGTGACATTACTTGACCGCATGTTTCATTTGCTGCTAGATCTGCTGGTGAAGTACTGCCTGATCAACCAGAATCTGCCTCTGTATTTCCCTCAAGTTGATTATTCTCAGCTGACTGTGCATCCACATCAAGCCCTTCTTGTAGCTCTTGACAAGATTGATTACATTGGTAGATTATTCCGAGTCTCCTCGATAGTTTACCAATCTGAAAAGCGACAAACTGCCATGATTGATTCTGTGGCGTGGAAGATTGTGCAGAGACTCTAACTATAGATTACAATGTGTCTACTCATTCTTGTCTTGCGGCAATCCAAGAATGGCCTAGTCCTTCTTTGAATGATGCTAGATCCAAGGAGTTGCCAAATTCAATCTGCGAAGGAAAGATTGATGGAAGCTTGGAACTTTTCAAGAACTCATTGCACAACGAACTCTACATCTAGGTCTAGATGTTCGAAATCAATCTTCCAAGTGCAGGAAGCTAGATTCCCTAGACATTCTTGACCGTATCCTTGACACTGTTGTTCGAGTTTCTTCCTGATCTAATGTAAGACAATGCAATTTGAGCCAGTATAGTACGACCTCTACTATTGAAGAACTTGGGATGGATTAAGCCCTTCGAGCAACTCTCGACAATGAAGATTGGACCTATGAAGAAGCAGCGACCAATGGGCAATCGTCCTCTAACTGAGAAAGTTCAAAAGCGAAGTAGATTCCAATAGAAAGATGCGCAAGAGGACATTGCAAAAATGTCAGATAGGCACTCCCAGTTTACCGAAGAGTTGTCATAGTTACTAAGCTATAGAAATTTACTAATGATGCTATCGACTTTGAGCTAGTTCTAAATCCCTTGAAGCCTGATTTGCCAATGGTGGCAATTTAATCTCAGATTCGATGGCTCATGCCGTAGCTTTTCTGGCTCATTGTGACCATTTCGATTTGTACAAGCAACTTTGGTTCAATCTAAGCATACACTAAGCGCAAATTGAATCATGAATGCTCGTCGAAACTT
>JAJKFJ010002482.1:0-35788 GCA_027382625.1 Tetmemena sp. SeJ-2015
AATAAAAAAAAAGAAGATCAACATATGTGTTGAAAAATTTGTGAAAATAATATTTCCAAAAAAAAATTTTTTTCTTTGCTCTCCACCATCTAAGGTAATTATTTTAATTAATTAAACTTATCTTAAATATTGCCAGGTTAAATTATCTTAGTTAAACTTATATAGTTGTTTAAATTATATTTTAGCAACAAAAAAGCAAATATGATAATTACCAAAAGTAGAATTAAAAAAAAAATCTTTTTATTGAATAATCCGATTTATAAATGATGCATCTATTTTTCGTTTTTGTTTTTGAAATATATATAAATAATAATTAATTATTAAAATTTACTACCTAAGAGATATTTATTATATTTAAAAATAAATACTATAGGGAATATAAAAATAGATGATCAAGGTTAAAAACTTTATCGTTTTGCTTGAATACATATTTGAGAAGGAAAAAAACTGGCTACTGCTAGGTCAAAATGAAAATATAATGAGAAATACTTTTAAAGACTAAAATATTATTCATAAAATGGTGGTTGACCTTCTCTGACTCTCAATCTGCAAAGCATAAATGATATTAGCTAGCTTACCACACTCTCCTCTCCCTCACTACCATTGCTCCTTCCGCCCACAATTCCTTTTGTCTTCCAAATCTCTCCCATCCTCCCTCTTGTTTGCAAACACTTTTTTTTCAAAGTACTACAATGTGAGAATAAAAGTGTCGAGAAACTCAAAGCAAAGCTATCAAAAGACGAAAGGGAGTGGTGGAAGGAAGAAATAACGGGAATGAGGAAGAGGAGAATGTGGTAGTAGTAGCCAGCTTCTTCCTTTTCAAACCTGTATTCAAGCAGAACTTTATAGAAGCTCTTCTTGTTCTTAACCTTGATCATCCGTTTCCATCTTCCCTATTTTTATATTTTATCAGGAAATTTTTTATTTTTCAATACAAATCATTTAATGAGTTATTATTTGATCATCTTATTATTTTTTCTCGACAATTTATTTGAATGAATAAAGAGATAGAATAATAAGAATAAAGAAACCATGCCATTAAGAGTTATTCTTTGCATTTAGCTAATCATTTCTTTTTAATTTTTATAAATTAATAATGTCTATGACTTATAATTTATTTTTCTATTCGTATAGAAGTAGCTTCTATTATAACTTAATTTTTTTATCTTTTTTGTTATTTTTTTTGATTATTAAATAAAATTATTTTTTTGATTTAAAGAAAAAACTAATTCTTTTTAATAATGAATCATTAATTATTGTTTTCTTCTCTTTTATAAACTAATCTATTGTTTTTTTTATTATTTTATTACAATTTTACAGTTAAAAATATAAAAATCGCTTACTCAATAATAAAAATACTCTCATTACTGGGCATATATTAGTCTAAAAATTTCGAATAAAAGCAGCAAAGTGAAAGTATTTAACAATGTGCAATAGAAGTAAATTTTTAATTGAAGCGTTGAGCGTAAAATAAGAATAATCAAGTACCAATCATTTTTTTGAAATCAGGCTTAATTAAGTAACTCAAGCATTATTAAATAGAACTTCCAGAGGAAGATTAGAGATTAGGAATTAGAGTGATTTATTCTACTATTGATTTGACTATTTATACCCCAACCTGTCCCCCTCATAAATATGGGGGCTTATACGGTCTCTCTTGAATGCATCACTGATATTCTCAGGCCCCTTTACCACTGGCAAGGGGCTCACAGCCGATAGCCGAAAGTAGACACGGGCGTTTCCGCTCTCATAACAGGGCAATTTTAAGGAGGAATCCCTGCCGCTCAAACCCTACCTGACAGAGGGGGTGAAGTGCATGTCATAGGACGTTTTGTCTGGTGCTCATTAGAATGGCCAAGAGAGCGCGCTCTCAGCCTCCGGTGTCTAATTTAGGGCACCTAATAGCGGTAGTCATAGGATGGCCGCTGTCAGTGTCTCGTAATCCTCAGCTAGGTTCGGTCTGTCTTGGAATGCTCTAGTATCTTTGTATTCGCCTTAGTAGGTGAGTCGTTTTTCTTATATTTTTTCTTCCTAGAGAACTATTCAGCTCTATCATCAATAACATCTTCCACTGGAAGTTCTATTTAAATAATAAAAGTAATATTAAATATTTAAATTTATATTAAATTAATATTAAATTTTAAATTATTTTAAATAAAGAACACACATACATGCTGCTAAATGATTTTACTACTCTAAAGGAAAATTTTGAAAATTCTTTAAGTACTGAAGCTAAATTAATTAAAATTATTTGCTTTTATAGATTTTGTTCCTTTCCATATTTTATTTGATTATATTCTTAGTTTAAAAGTATGGCCTTCGGTAAATGATTATATCTTACTTTTACTCATTGATAAATTGAAACTTTGAATAAATAAGTTTTTAAATAATTATTTATTAATCAATCATAGTTTTGTTATTTATTTACATTTTTTAAATGTTATTTAAACATATTCTTTGAAATTATAAATTTTGAATAATTTATAAACTCTTTTTAAAGCAAACATAATATTTTTATTTTTAACATTCCTTTTGAATTATTTCTCATCATTTAAAATATTAATCTTGCTAGTATAGTAGAAAATTAATTAAAATCGATAATTGGTTGAAATAATAAATGTAGAGTAGCAACTTTATGTCAGTTGAAATCGCAGATTTACCCTATGATCTGCAGCTTGTTCGATAACTTATAAAAAAATAATATGAGTTTCTTTGATCATAGTCTCAGCACCTCTCAGCAGCGAGATATGACTCACGCATTATCCTAAAGACCAAATATCACTTCTATTAAAACTTGTGTCGCTTACAACTCTTGGCTGAGCACTCCCATACAAAAGTTTCAAGGATAAAAAGTTCTTAAAATTGTATGCTTAATTGAATGGTGTAATAATTATTTAAATTGGAGACACTTCAACCGCAGCTGATTTGTTCCATTTTAATTATATTAATTAATTTCATTTTCCATTAAATTTCCAGCTATTATATAAAGAATCAAATTAAATATTCTTTACTATATTCAAATAAATACAGAGAGATGAAATGACTGGAAATTAAGTAAAAAATTAATGGCAAATAATCTAATTTCACTTTTAGAGTAATTCGATTAAAACGATGTTTTTAAATTTTTGAGAAAGAGAATACAAAAAAACAAAATTAAAACCTACTACTCTATTTTCCTTATTCTAAGTTAAAAAAATTTAAGAATATAATTAAAATCCAATACAAAGATTAAAGTGAATTTATTTTTCTCAATGAAATTTTTCTCCACAAGAAAAATAAAAAAATATTAAATGGTACTTTTTATATTAAGAAATATTATTTATTAAAAACTTAAATAAGCTAACTTTTCATTAGACCAAGTTTGATGCTGAAATTTGTTAATCCTTGAACTGAAGAGCCCTCCTTTGAGGATTATCTATCTGCCTTGATAAGATTAAGAATAATAGTTATTTAAACTTTGATTTAATGTCTGGTTTATCTTTCTAAATTTGCTTAATAAAAGTAAATCATTTTCAGAAAATATATTTATTTAATAAAGTTATTTTTTCTTATAAAACCTAAAGTTATAATGAAATTTTTAGCTTTATCATAGCAAATATATGCCCCAAAAAGTATTACTTATTTTATTATGTTTGCTAATTTTTGTCTTTTCATTAAAATTAATCCTGAAACACTCTATAATATAATTTTTTGTGTCTAGATACGTACATTCAAAAATTATTTAAGATTATTTTTCCTTAAATCCTTTATAAAATAAATTATAAATTGTAAAATCTCTAAATGACGAACTAGGTATAAATGTATATTACTCTTCATTTATATTATTAGTTTACTTCTTTGATTCACAAAAAGTTAGATTTAAATATAATAATGTTTGAAGAACTATTTTAACATTAATGATAGCTTGATAATTAAAACTCCGGGTGAGTTATAAAAAGGAAAATAAAATGTTTTAAATGAATTGCTCCTTTGCTTGTTTTAATTAAATTTTAGATTTACATATGCAAATCAAAGTTTTCTTGAAAGTTTTAAGACATAATGATTTATATTAATTTTTATAATAAACTCTTTCTTTCCTCAAATATTTCTGTTTGGAAGTAATATTTCTTAAATAAAAATACAAATATAAAAAAGATATAATTTATATTTATTTCTTAATTTTCCTATATGGAGTAAGAAATTATAAATTGCTTAAGTTGTAACAAAGTACAAAAAATTTAATTTTTAAAAATTTGCATTTAAATCTTGATTAATTTATTAAAATTAGAAAAATAAATAAATTTTAATTAGTCACTTCTTTCAAAATAAATCCTTGAATTTTAAAACTATATTTTTTAAATGATCTTCAGAAAATAATGAAAAATTTCATTGAAAAATAATTTAATTAAGAATTACAATTTTAAATTATAATTATTTCTTATCTTTTAAAACAATTAAACTCAATATTTTTGTGATGGGTATAAATAACTTTCGTTTTGATATACTTTGCACTGAATATTAAATAAAAATAAAGAATGTAATTAAATTCATTAAAAGAATTTTGTAATTTTAATATTTAAAAATTCATGCTATAAATTCAGATTTATAACATGAATTTAATAATTAAATTTAAAAAAATTTCTATAACTTTTAAGCTTGATAGAAAGTGAGCTTTATAAATAAAACGGATTATAATTCCTATTATTGCTCAATTCTACGCTGCAAAATTATTTTAACTTTAAATAAATTTCTATTTGCAAATTGATTTGATATAATTTATTTTTTTGCTAACACATTTCATAATAAAATGAAATTAAACAATCTTAGATTTTATTTATTTAATAAAACTCTTTCCTTTTAAATAATTTGTTCCATTTTTGATCTGTGTTGTTAATAATCTCATCAACTGATGTCTTTGCTTAGTGTCTTTCTATCATCACTATTCAAAACTTTGCAAAAATTAATAATCTATGAATTAAAATACACAATAAGAGTCCCTAATATTTTATATTTATTGCAAAATCCTAAGTATTATCTAATTGAATAAATAATTAGAGTAAATACTATTAAATATTCATGAAATCTTTAAAATTTCATTAATTTAAACTAAAAATAAATATAGGAAAATTAACGGACACAAAAAGAGAAAACATGATTAATTTACAAAAAAGCAAAGTTCCTTCTTTTTAATTGAAATAAGCTTCATTTTAATTAAATAAATTCTTTTTGTTATATAAATAGATTCATCCTCTTTTAAGATCATTGAGAAAATTATTTTAGATAAATAAAAGTATCATAATTAAAAATTACATTATGTTTTAATATTTAATTTGATGGGGTAAATTCCATTTATAATTTATTATCATTTTGGGTAAATGAGCCAGAAATAGAGATGATCCTTGTGATGATATATCCTATTATAATTTATTGATAGAATAAATTAGTTTTATTATATTTTTAAAACTTAATCTTAAAATTTTCTACTTTTCAAAATAAAAATAATCATTGCTAATAAAATTTGTAACGAGAAGTTTAAGTAATTAAATTAAAATATCTGAAGTATGATATTGAAATATTTGTCGAGTCATTATAAACACAATTTACAATTTCATATAATTTATATATTTGACAATACACTCCTAGTCTTTAGTTAAATAAAATAATAATTAGTGGAAACTGAAGTTGGAGAAATTTGGTTGAAATAATTACCATTCGATATAGTTTAAATTCTGAGAATTTCATTTTTATGGTCTCCTTATTAGGAGATTAGTAAAAACTAATCTTGGCCAGAGCCTAATTTCATGTTTCAGAGTTTGTAACATCGAAAGATTTTTCTTAGAGAAATGAAAACAGAAAAAGTTCATCTTATAATTTGAAGATTAATCAAACTAATCTCATTTTAAGTTACGCAACTCACAATTTAGCGTAAACAACAATTTTATAACTCTTCATTCTATATTTTAACTTATTAACTATTTTCATTCAAATTTTCTTTTTTTGATTTTTGAAAAAGCTAAAGCCTTTTTTTAATTTTTTGAGGCACTATCTTTTTAAAATATAATTAAAATAAATTTTAAAAAATTTTTTGTAAAAAAAAAAAATTTTAAAATACACACACTTTATTACAGCAGAAGGTAATTTTAATACTTCAACTTTTTCTTATTGCTATAAATGATTTATTTAAACCAATATATTTTTATTTAATACTTATTCACCTTGAAGGCAAATTATAATAATTTTATTATTTTAAATATAAAAACACTTAATTTATAATTTATATGAATTTTATTTTTTATTTGGTGGAATAAATATAATATAGAATAAGATTTGATTAAAATCGGTGATTTATTAAAATAATATTTGGGGTACTGCACCTTTGTGGCGAGTAATCTACAGATTTGCCTCTGATCTGCAGCTTGTTCGAAAGCTATTCAAAAATTAAAATGAGTTTTTTCTTTAATCATAGCCTTAGTACCTTTCATCAGCGAGATTCGTTTCGCAAAACATCGAAATACCAAGTATCAACCTCATATAAACTTGTGTCGCTTATAACTCTTAACTGAACGCTCCAACACAAAAGTTTCAAGGGTAAAAAGTTCTTAGAATTTAATGCTGAATCGAATGGACTAATCATTATTTAAATCTGACTCTCTTTAACTGTCACTGATTTATTCCATTATTTTTAATATATAAATTGATTTGATTTTACATTAAACTTTCGGCTATAATAAAATTCAAAATTTAAGAATTTTTAAGGATTTATAAAACATGAACTCTCTACTTTACAGTCTTTAATAATTTCTTAATATTTTGCTATTAATATCTTTCTCTTTTTATAGTTAAAAATTTTATTAAAATAAAATGTTCTTAATCTATTTAAATATCCATTTCCTGAGTATTTAAATATACGCAGTTCATTCAATAGCCTATTTAATTTTGGTTTTAAAAACTAATTCCGCATAGATCTTTGAAATTGTGCTACTACAAAATATTCATAAATAAAATGATCTTAGAATATGATGATGTCACAAATGTTATAATAACTATTAAATTTGAGAAGTTTCATCTTCCACCGAAATCAGCTCCGATTTTATAAATTAAAAAGATATTTCTATTTTCCAGTATAATGAATAATTAAATAATGATTAAATATTTATTTAATCCTAAGTATTAAACTCTTTCACTAATATTTTTATTAGATTTAATGCAACCACTCATCAGAAAATAAAACGCTGAAATTAAAACTTATAATTATATTATTTTTAAACTAGTGCTTTGAATTTTAACTATTTGTTTTTAGAATAAGTCATTTACTTTATAATCTTAAAGAATAACCTAAAACTTATGGTAAAATAATCCTGAAATCAAGGAGTTCTATTCGAATAAATATAATTTTATAATTACTTGAATTTAATTATTTTCAAATAATTAATTTTATTAAGAATCACCTCTATGCAGCAATAATCTTTTTACCATTCGATAGAATTTAATAATCGATTCTATAATAAAAAATTAAGGGTAAATTTAAAATTATTGTTTTCGATATATCATTTATAAATTATCTCTATATGCTTTCCTCTTTAAGCCTAATTAAATTATTTAGGAAAGTAAATTTATTAATTTTCTTAAATTTATAATGGAAAAAATAAATATTAAAAACGGGGAATTTTTCCCAAATAATGTTTTCCTTATCAAACCCAAAAAAAATAAAAAAAAAATGAAAGCTCTTTTTTCCCTTTAGTTTTTTAAATTATTCCCCTTTTAAAATAAATTAGATTTCATATTTTAAAAAAATAAAAGGGCTTTTTAAAAAAAGCTAAAATTTTTATTGCTGAAAAATTAATGGAAAATAAAATTTTTTTTTTTAAAATTTTAAAAGGAAAAAAATTAAGCGGCTTTTTGAAGTGTGAAAATTTAAATTTAATTTTTAAAATTTTTTAAATTCAGGAGGGTTATCCTTGCAACTTTTGTGTGGTATCGCTCTATAAAATGTTATAAGCTGCACAAATTGAAGATGGCCAGGTATTTAGAAGTATATCTCGCTGCTGAGAGGTTATATGAAGATGATTAAAGAAGAAACTCACATTAATTTTTGATAAGCTATCGAACAAGCTACAGATCGAGGGGTGAATTTGTGATTTCAATTGCCACGAAGTTCCAACTCATCAATTATTATTTTCACAAATCTCAGATTTTAATTTAATTTTCTATATAATGGAATTCATTTTGGCTAAATATTAATTCTAATAATTTTTTTAATTTGAATTTCAAGTTTAAGATTAAAATATTAAATATTTGTTTCTTCTAATAATTTAAAGAAGAATGAATCAATATTTATAAATAAATTTAAATCAAAGAATAATTTTTATTTATCTCCTATAATAACTGTTAGCAATCATTCTTCGTAGCATCCTCACTATAAGAGAGAAAATTTTCACTGAGAAAAGGTAATCTTTAATTTTATATCGAAATAACTTTAAGAATTGTAAGATTTCGAAAATTTATATTTAAATATCAGGAAATAAATCTCTCTACTTCCTTTTTGTAATTGATAAAAGGGAGTAATTAAAAATATATCTGAGACTTGTAGATTTTAAACTTCTCTGATTTTGTTCTTCTCTGATATTTATGATTTAAAACTTTATAAACTCTTTAGCTTATCCTAACTAATTAATTATTTTTTTATTTAGTCCTTCGCTTATTTAAAAATAAAATTCAAATTTTATAATAACACTTATGATCCAATTTTACAATAAAAATTAAGATATGGGCAAATATAATAGCTTGAAAGTTTGGGGGAGCACGAATCTAGAACATCCAAAATTTTATTCAATCTCGACTAAACTAGGCCTATTTTTATTAAATCGCACAAAAAATGGGTTATTATATAAAATATGTAAATTTATATTGTAATAAAAAAGAGTTTTAAGGTCAAAATTTTTTCCCTTAAAGAAAAAAAATTTATTTTTTAAAATTTTTAGTTTTTAATTTGTAAAAATTTTTAAAAAATTTTTAATTTGGAATTTTTTATTTTTTCCTTCAAATTTAATCTACTTCAAGATGACTCCCATAATTAAAAAATTTTTGGGCCAGTAATTTATCCCCTTTTTCAAAATATCTTGAATAATATTTGCAAATTATTGAAATATCATGAAACAAATTATATTTTTATTTAATAAAATAACTTAAGATTTTTAAAGGGGAATTAAAATTTTAATTTAAATTTTTTTCCCATAATTGAATTTATTTTAAAGGAAGTTTTAAAATTTAAAACCAACTTTTGCTTTATGGCTTCCTTCTTCTGATTTAAATCTAAATATATTTTTCATATTGAAAACTCTGTCTGATGTTCATGCCTACCTCCCTCATATACATAAAAGGCGGCTAAGGATACAGAGTCACTGTGGTTCTGTCTCCTTGATTAATTTTACTTGCAAGCTTGAGCTAAGTGTGATTTTTTTAGTTGAAGGAGACAGGCATGAGCATTAGATGTAGTGCTTGATCTTAAATAAAAATTATATATAAATTTGAGAAAGGGAAGCCATCGAGCAAGAAGCAGTTGAATTATATTTTAGTAATCAATTAATTTTATATTGCTGAAACAAATATGGAGTTTTTTTATTTTTTAAATTGCCCTTTTAAAGATTGAGTCTATCTAAATTTAAAATAATGATTTTAATTAATGGATTCAGTGATTTATTGAATTAATTAATATTTGATTTTAAATGAAATATATTTAAAATTACTTGATTCATTAATATTCATATTATTTTTAGATTTATGTTTTAAGAATCTATCTTATGAAAGTATAAAGAACTAAATTTATATGGCTTTATTTTGAAAATATTTTTTAAATATTGTGAAACTCCTTAAACAATTTAATTTATAAATAAGTAAAGTCTTATTCGATTTTGATATCTCTTTGAAATTATTTTCAGAATGATATATTAATCTAAATTCTTTTATAATAATCTAGTGTTTATTTATTAGATTTTTTCTTTAAAATTGAGTTTAATTAAAAAAAAGGGTAAAAAAAAATAAATTTAAGCCAAAAAATTTAAATTTAAAAAATTTTTAACATTTTTGCTATAAAAATGATTAGGAATATAACAGACCTCGTTATTTATATGATTGTAAACGTCTTTTTATTTTATTTATAGAACATCGTTTTAGAAATTCAAATATAATTTTATGCTCTTAATTCAAGTACCATTAATTTAATGATTTTTGGGGAAAAAAAAATTAAAATTTTAAATTTTAAAGAAAATAGTTAATATTTTAATTTTTAATCAACTATTTTTTAATTTTAAAAAGGCTATTAATTTTTCTTTTTTAAAAAAAAAAAAAAACTATTAAATATCAAATTATAAAATTTAACAAAAAATTTAAACTAAATATTGATGATTTATAAAAACTTTTAAAATTTAAAAAAAAAATTTAAAATTTATAAAAAAAATTTAAAAATTTTTTTTTAAATTTAAAAATAAAAAAAAAAATATTTAATTTTTTTAAATTATTTTATAAAAAACCCTTTCTGAAGAAAAAAATATAACTCTAAAAAAAAGTTTAAACTTACTCTATGGGAAAATTATTAAAAAGAGCCCTTTACCATTAAAAGGGAAATTTTTAATTTAAAAAAAAGTAAAGCAAATAACCCCTTTTATTATCATAAAAAATTATATAGTTTTTAGAATTATTTAAAATAATTAGATTGAAAAGATCATAACAATTTTCGTGGATATTTAACTAAAATAATTTTACTTGAATTCTACTGAGTTTTTCTTTTTATTAATTTATATTTATCATATACTTAGCTTAAAAGTATTTCCCTCTATAAAATAATAACTAACTTGAAGAAAAAATGAATGTAAATTGAAAAATAGACGACTCTAATAATTATAGTAAAGCTTATGTTTTTAGTGAATATGTTCCTAGTTTATCCTAATAATTTAAGACATTTTTAATAAAATAAAATTTGGGAAAATTTTAATTTAAAATGGAAAAATTACAATTTGGGGATATTCTTTTTTAATTTATTAATTTTTAGCATTAATTTTAATATTTTTTCATCATTTATAATAAATATTTATCTTGCTTTTAAATATAAGAATCAATTAAATATTCTTTGCTTTAATTAAAAAATAACTAGAAAAAATAAAAAGCTATTTAATTTATTTATAGTTAGATTTATATTTTTAATTTTAATATAATAATTAAAAAAGATTTATTTTTTTTAGTATAATAAAAATCTTAAAAAAATTAAAAAAAATTAAAATACAAATTTTAGAAATTAAATATATAATCTCGTTAAGATTTAATTTAAAATTCAAATTATAAATAAATATATAGAAAGTTTAAAATTACTTCAATACGCTTATTTTTATCTCAGACTCCTCTCAACTAATAAAATATGCAATTTTAGAATATCTAAATGAGAAACTGATTAATAAATATAATAATAAAGATTTAGAATAATCTTTCAATCTGTTTTTCTCTTGATTCGTAATTATTATTATTTCTAAAAGTTTATTCTGTGAAGAATTATTAAATATTATCTGTTCTGCCCCGATTTTCACTATTAGCTATAAAGTCAGTTTTACTGTTATTATCCACTGTTTTCAATTTTTTTACTGAATTATAGAGATGAATATTCAAATCAATCCATAATTGGCAAGTTGGTCGAGAACGTTCCCTATAATAGTAAGAATTAATAAAATAAGTAAAATTAACTTTAAATATTTTTAGCAATACTTAAAAATTAATAAAAATTTTAGCATAGAAGAATAAGCTATTTTTTTAAAAAATAAAAGTTTTTGAAAAATAAGGTTAACAAATTTAAAATTTTTGGAATAATTTTTATTTATATTTTAATTAAAGCAATACTTTTGTAGATAAAAAGCAAAATTTTTAAAGAAGAATTTAAATTTTAAAGTTTTTAATAAATACTTTCCTCATTAACTTTTGAGTATGTACTAATCTAGCAGGATAATGATTTTTTAAGATGGTGAACAAGTTAGTCAAAGTTAATATTGATTTCTTCTCAATCTTAATAAAGCTCAACCATATATAAATATAATTATTATTATAAGCTTAATGATGAGATGCGATTATTTTTAATTTGATAAATTAATGATCAATAAAATAAAAGAATGCTATTTAAATCATCTAAAAATTATTCTTTCATATTTAATAAAATAAATTCAGATTTATTTTAAAGAAAAAATATTTAAAAATTAAAAAATCTTTTATCAAAAGGAAAAAAGTAATTAAATGTAAAATAAATTTTTAAAAAAATTTCAAATTTAAATAATTTTAACTATAAATTAATTGATTTAACTGAAAATTTAAAAGCTAATAAATGGTCCAAAAAAATAAAATTACAAATTATTAAATTAGAAAGTTAAAATTCAGGACGACACGACGGACTAGGCCCCGGTCCCCCTTTTCCTAAAGGGTTTCTTTTTGGTAATCCATTGGCTGGTGGGTGAGTGTTAAAAGAGGAAAGGGGATAATGGCACCCGAACCCCGGGGAAGGTGGTGGGCGCTCATGGAGGAAATCAAAGGTGAGGGTTCCACTACCCCCAAATCCTTTAGGCGTGGAGGGATGTGATCTATGGGAAAACATCAGTCATGAGCTGGAAGGAACCCGACGCTACGGAGGAACTTGCCTGGTCCGAAGCTCCCGGATTTTTTTTCCCTTTTAGGTTTTTTTTGATGGGCTGCAGAAGCCGGGGGTTTTGTCAGAAAAGTGGGTGGGGGGGCAGTGTTTAAAATCCCTATTCGGTGGTAGGTTTGTGGCGTCAATAAGTGCGTCACACAATATCATTGACGTCACGGGCCCATCTTTTTTCCGGGGGGCCTTTAATTCCCCTTTTAATTATTATTATTATCATTTTAATCTTATTAAATAATATCTCATTTGAAGTTTTGCTATTGTTAGTTATCATCACTGTTCTTAAAAATTTAAAAAAAGATCTTTTAATTAAAATAAAAAATAAATAAAATTCCAAATTTTAAAAATTTTTAAGGAAAATTATTTTAAAAAAATAATTGAAAATAAAAAAAATATTTTTACAGATTCAAAAATTCCAAAAAATTTTAAAAAAAAAATTAATTTTTTGAAAAAAAAAAAATATAAAAAAAAAAAAAAAATAATTTACTAAAAAAAACAAAGTTCTTTATTTTAAAAAAATAATTTATTATAATTATATTTTTTTATTGTCCCATTTTCAATCATAAGCTCATTGAGAAATACTATTTTAGATAAATAAAAGTATCATAATAAAAAATTACATTATTTTTTAATAAATTTTAATAAAAATTCATTTAAATTTATTATAATTTTGGTAAATAAGTAAGATGTTGAAGAAATGTTTTTGATTGAAAATTATTATTTTATTGATAGAATAATTTAAATTTTATTAAAAAATTTTACAAACTTAATCTAAAAATTTTTTTTCAATTTTTGCAAATTTTCTAAATTTCTTTTTTCTTCGTTTTATTTTTAATAAATAAAAAAAAATTAGAAAATATAGCGAGAATTTGATATTCTTGATAATATATTTTACTTAATTTAATCTTTGGCTGGTTGGAGTTAGGTTTTTAATTATTACCATTTCATATAGTTTTAAAATTTTGAAATTTATTTTATGCCCTTGGGAGAAAAATTTTGGCTTTTTGGCCAAAGGGTTTGGTTTGTCTAATGAATTGTTTCATAGTTTGTAACATCGAAAGCTCTTTCTAAGATAAATGAAAACAGAGCAAGCTCATCTTACAATTTGAGCATTAATCGACCTGACCTCATTTTAAGTTATACAACTCAAAATTTAGAGGTAAATCATTTTAAATTTCTTCATTTGTCTTTTAAAAGTCAATTCTGATTTTCATTTGAATTTGAGATAGGATGTCTATATAAATTTTTAGTATTACACCACTATAATTTTAATATAATTAAAGGCCTAATAAATCTTCAAATTTGATTTTATTAGCAAAAATAAAAAAAATTCTTTAAAAAAACATATATTATATTGGCAAATAAATTGTCAGGGTTTGAAGTTTCAACTTCTGCTTCTTCCTTTAATATTGATGTATTAAAAAAATTATATAATTTATTTATTTATATTTGTTCACCTTGGAGGCAAATTATATAAATTTAATTATTTTAAATTAGAAAAATTTTTTATTTTATATTTATATAAAATAAAATTTATTATCAATTGGAATAATACAATATAGGATAAAATTTATTTATAATAGGTGATTAGTTAAAGTATTATATGTGATGCAACAAGTTCGTGACAGTTGAATTCACAGATTCACCCCTGAAAAGTAGCTTATCCTAAAGCCAATCAAAATTTAAAATGAGTTTCTTATTTAATAATCGTCTCAGTATCTCTCAGGAGCGAGATATGATGCGCATAAAATCCAAGTATCAGCCTTTTAAAAACATGTGTTGCTGAAATTTTTAAAAAATACTGCCACATTAAAGTTGCAAGATAGAAAATTTTTAGAATTTATGCTGCATCAAATGGTACAATAATTAGTTAAATTGAATGTATTTTTAATGCCACTAATTAAATTCATTTTAATTTAATAATTTAAAATTTATTTAATTCATTAAAAAATATAATATAAATAATTTTAAGAAGGTAATTATCTTTAAGATTTTAAAATAGGAATTCTCTACTTTAAATTATTAAGAATTTCTTTATTTTTTGCTATCTATATATTTTAACATTTAATAGTAGAGAATTTAATTAAATTTCATGATTATTTAAAAGTATAAAAAGGTGATATGATTCATTTTTAGTAAAAAGTAATAGGCAATCTACATATTGTTCAAAAGTCTATCAAAAATTTATAAAATCATAATCGGTTTTAATCTTCATTCCTCAGTTGTGAAATATACGCAGCTATTCATTACCTTATTTATCTTAGTCTTAAAAGTTTGTTCAGCTTGGATCTCTTAAATGACGCTTACTGCACAAATTCTTAATATATAAACGATCTTAGAATATAATTTTTACATGAGTCACTTCCTTTCATTTATTTCGCTTATTATAATTAAAATGTATAATAAATAAATAAACTATCAAATTATAATTAAATATTGCTTTAATCATAAATATTCAACTCTTTAACTAATATTTTTTTTGCATTTAAAATAACTTCTCATATAAAAAAAGATTAAATTAAAATTAAAAAATATAATTATATTATTTTTAAAACTATTGCTTTGAATTTTAACTATTTATTCTAAGAATAAAGCATTTACTTTATATTCTTAAAGAAAAACCTTAAACTTATAGAAAAAACAATCCTGAATTCAAAGAGCCCTTTTCGAATAAACATCATCTTATAATAATAATAATTAAGGGAATTAAGGGCCCCCGGCATAAATAAGATAGGCCGTGACGTCAATGATATTGCTGTGACGCACTTATCTGACGCACACAAACCTAATAGGGATATTAAACACGTGGCACCCCCGCCACCTCACATTCTAAGAAGATGCCCCTTCCTTCTTCGTACCATCAAAAAAATCTAAAAGGAAAAAAAATCGAGTAGTTCGAACCGGGACCAAGTCGCTTGTCCGTAGCGTCTGGCTTCGCTGTCCAGCTGCATGACTAAGTATTTGCTCAAAGATCACATCCCTCCACGCCTAAAAGGATTAGTAGAGTGAGTGGGAGCCACTCCCCTTTGATTATCTCTCCGGTGAGCTGCTATAACCACCTTCCCAAGGGCTTCAGCTTCCATTATCACTTGCTTCATTTAAGCACTCACCCACCAGCCAACGGAGTACCAAACGAGAAAGTCTTTAGTGAAAGGGCGACCGGTGCCTAGTGCCAGTCGGATAAGTCCTGAATTTAAACTTTCTAATTTAATAAACATCATCTTATAATACTTGAATTTAATTATTTTCAAAATACTTATTTTAAATAGTTATCTTCAAAAAGAAATTTGATGATTTAAATTGAATTTTTATCTTTAATCAGGATTCTCAAATAAAAAAATATTTTAAAATATTAAGTTAAAATTTCGTGACACATCATATATCACTTATCTCCAATAAACAAATAATGCTTCAAAAACTCTTCTCAGGAGTAAATTATATTTATGGATGTAATCTTTAATATCTATGAGCTTTTGGACAAACTCTGGCAAAATTAAATTATTTATAAAATAAATTTATTAATTTTGTTAAATGGATAATGTAAAAACAAATATTGAAACAGAATTTTACAAAAATTAACAAGTAATTTAAAAATGAAAGTAATTAAAAGCAATCGCACCAGAAACATCGCCAATTCGCAATTATAGATTGTATAGAAATTATAAATTATCAAATTGCAAATTAAATGCAAGTTAGTAGTAGAAAGGAAAATATTAAAAACAAATAAATACTTCCATAAAAAAAGAAAGATAAAAATAATATTCTCTGTTATAATCAATTCTTAACAAGAAAAATACCTCCAGTAATTTGCAGAAGAAAGATATATGAAATTAGAGCTTGAAAGTAGATCATAATCGAACCCTAATATGAAAGTATTCAATTATGATAAGTAGAAATTAAATAAAAGGTTAAGGATAATTAATAGACTTTATAATTAAGATTTTTTATTTAATTACAATAACTTAAGAATAGAGAAACTAAATTAAAAAATAAAATTAAATAGATTAATCTTACAGGGAAAATGCTAATTTGAAAAACATAAATTTAATCATCAGCATAAGAATGACATTCTTTTCCAATTCCAATATATTTTAAAGAATTAAATTATTTTTGTCTTTTTAAGAAAATAAATTAACCAATTAAACTTTTAATATCTTAATTATATTTGCTCATATTAGATTTTTGACTGTTATTCTTTGCAACTTGAATTATTATTGAAGTAAAAATAAACATACATAGATTAAAGATTAGTTAAAGATTGTTGACAGCTGCTTGATTATATAATAATATAATAGATTTCATATTTAAAGTTTATATTGACTATAATTAATGCTAACAAACCATATTTAACTCCAACATAATTGGGTAATCAATTTTAATAAATAAAATCTTCTTAAGATATACAAATATAGACTAAAATTCATTCATACTTTTACCTAAGATTTTTTTATTTAAAAAAATAAGATTAAAAGAAATTGATAAATAAAATATTTTTGTTATATCTCACATCAAGCTTCTTCTTTGAAGTTAAAGTAAAGAATATTTCAAAACATATATTGTAAATTGCTGAAAGAAGTATAACTAGATAAAGTGAAAAACAAATTAAATTCTAAAATAAGAACTCATTCTTTATAGTCTAGTAGTGAAAACTAAATTGCATTTTAAAAATCAGATTTTACTATTAACTAGAAAACTTTGTTTGATTTCTGTAGAGTATTAGCTAGAAAAAAAGCTTTCTTTCTATTAACAATTTTGAAGAAAAATACCTACACATCCTTTATTCTTTTAATAAATCAAAGATATATATCAAATTTATTAATTTAAGAGACTTTTAAGACAATCTTCAAGTGTTTAAGACTCTTTTATTTGATAAGTTTAAAGATAATTAATCATAAATATATCATAAAAAACAAAGATAATAATTTATCATAAAAGTGATGTTAAAAATTTTTGAATTTTTATAGATCAGCGGCAACATTCTCATCAACGACAAGACTCCCTTAACCTCACACAATTAAAAATATATAAATGATAAGAAAATTTATTTCATGGTATCAATATATTTATATTTTTTTTGTGGTATAAAATATATTTTAATCTATCTTTTGTTATTTGCTGTTAGAATTATTTTAGAATAACTTCCATAAAACATAATGGCTTTATATTAAATTTTAGCACTTTTAGAAAGAATAGTGCCCAAAGAAACGCAATAAAACTGATTTAGAAATTAATATTTAAATAAAAATCCCAGAATTCACAGCAAAAATAGAAAATAATTTTAAATTTTATTTTATAGGATATGGATCATTTAAAATTAATATTTTATGAACTAAATAATAATTAATATTTAATTTATCAGATGGTATTTTAAATTTAAATTAGTTTTAATTAAATTATAAATTATATTCTTTTTGAGTAAATTCATTCATTTACCAGCATAGCATCCCTATAAATGATATAATTTCTTTTAATATAATAGATAATATTAAAATGGAATGATTAATTAATTTGCCGTTAAAGCCCTATTGAGTTATTATATCAATATAAAATAAAATTGAAGAATAGGTTTTAAGAAGGCTTTAATATTTTTAAAAATAAAAACTGAATCACGAAGTTCAAAATTTTTTGTTCTTACTTAAAGTATACTAAAATTTAATTTTAATTCGTTTATCTAATGATCAACTTAATAAATACATGCACTATGAATGTAATATTACTTTTTAATTACTCATCTAAAAAGTATAGATAGAGCTTCGAACTAATAAATATTTATTCTAACTGATTTTATTCCTCGTTTATTCTATAATTTTTAATATTTCATTTACTTTAAATTATAATTCATAACGAATTTCTTTTTAAATATTTTAGTTTAATTTAGATTGTTAAAGATTATTAAAAATATTATATTTAAGTTAAAAATAAATTTAATAATTTTAATATTCGTGAGTAGCTAAATAGAATTAATTAGGAAATATTCTTAAGTCTTTTAATTTTCTTTCTCCGTTAAAAAATATTTTTTTTTCTCAAAATCTAAATTTGTTGTTCTTCGTCTATCCTAAGCCTTCGTATTTTGAAATTAAGCTAATTTTACAATTTATTTTATATAAAAACGATTGCTCGTATTTAAAATACTTTACTCAATAACTCTAAAATTAAAAAATAATTTTAAATTATTCTATGAAATCTACTTTCTTAGATTAAATTCTATAATCATTATAAAATATTTTTATGTATTTTTTTGTTGAAATTTAAGTTTAACTATAGCTCATATTATTTTATTAGATATTTAATGTTTGCTACTTTAAAGTATTTAATAATTATTTTATATTATTCTATTATTATCTTTTCTCTCTTAATAACTGAGAATTCAATTATAATTGATAATTATTAAAAAAAGCTGATGTGAGTAAATTTCAGTAAAAATTAATAGAAGTCTGCGGCTTGTGTAAAAAGTCTATCAAAAATAATATGCTCTTAAGCTTTATTTATCACCATGGCCTAAGTAGTAAAATAGCGCAGTTCATTCATAAGAATATTTATTTTTGTCTTAAAAATTAATTCTCCCTAGATCTTTGTGATGGAGTTATTACAAAATATTACCAACATGGAATTTGAATATTTAACGTCTTTAAAATAATTTGAATTAGAAATAGAATTTGAGATATATTTAACTACTTTCTCATGTCCTCTCTGCAGGCTTACTTTTCTGATTATAACTTTCTTCACTAAACGGCCCCCAACTCTCCACTCGTGAAAAAAGTGCCAGTTAAGTTTATTAATTCCAAGGGTACAATATTTAAAGATATTGTGATCTTAGAATTTTATGCTGTCACAAATGTTATAATAACTATTAAATTTGAGAAATATAAAATCTTCAAATTTACCACCACTTTTTAAATTAAAAAGAAATTTTAATTTCCAGTTTAAACTATGAATAAATAATTTATTAATAATATTGATTTCCTAAATTTTCAACTTATTTATATTTTATTTATATTTCATTTAGGAGACTACTGATCATATACATTAAGAAGCCAAAAGTCAAAAATATATATCTGTGATATTTAAAATTTTGCTTTGAATTAAAAAAAATTTCTCTCAAAATAATTCTCTTTTCTCTTACTTTTTAAATTATTAATTAGAAAATCTTAAACTCTAATTCAAGAAGCTCTATTCGAATACACATAATCTAAAAATTGGTAAATTATAATCAGAAATATTTTAATATTGATCACTGCTTTGCAGCAATAATATTTATGCCAACAAAGTTTAATTTAATTATTGAAACTATAATTATATAAAGCAATTTTTTACTATAAAAAGGTTAAAATGTTTGTTTTACATGCTTTATAAATAAGCTAATCTCCAAATGAGGAATATAACTTCAAAACTCATTAAAGAGAATTATAATTTTTGGTGTAATATTTAATATTATGTTTTCAGCTTTGTTTTTTAAAATTTTAAACTGATGAAGTGACTGTTGACCTACGTTAGCGGAGATCAGGCTGAGTTTCCTGATGGAGCGTTCCTGATATAGTGGCCGTTTTTTTAAAAGTTCTATATTCTCACCGAAATTTAATTGAAAAACCGAATTTTAATAAAATAATTAAGAACATCTCTAAACTTTTAAATTTACCGGATTGGTTTATTGGTGGATTGGTTTAAATTAAGGCGTACCCATCTCTACGACCGCACCTGAATTTCCACTAATCCACTAATCCACCATTCCACCGCCACTAAACTTAGAGATCAGGTCCACCAGGGTGCCACCGCGGTCCAACATGTACCATCTCGCCTCTGAGTGCCAACAGTATTAGGAAGCCGGAGTGTGATCCATGGCCAGTGCAGAGTGCCCCCAGGGGGCGAGGGTTCGAACCCTGCCGGTGACCAGAGACGGTGCGCCTGTGTGAGACGGTGTTTGCAGTGAGGACTTGGTAAGGATGAGTAGAGCGGCAGGAGCAGTGAGGGACGGTTCTAATAGGTCACCGGCAGGGTTCGAACCCTCGCCCCCTGGGGCACTCTGCACTGGCCATGGATCACACTCCGGCTTTCTAATACTGTTGGCACTCAGAGGCGAGATGGTAACATGTTGGACCGCGGTGGCACCCTGGTGGACCTGATCTCTAAGTTTAGTGGCGGTGGAATGGTGTATTAGTGGATTAGTGGAAATTCAGGTGCGGTCGTAGAGATGGGTACGCCTGAATTTAACCAATCCACCAATAAACCAATCCGGTAAATTTAAAAGTTTAGAGATGTTCTTAATTATTTTATTAAAATTCGGGTTTTTTAATTAAATTTCGGCGAGAATATAGAACTTTAAAAAAAACGGCCACTATATCAGGAACGCTCCATCAGGAAACTCAGCCTGATCTCCGCTAACGTAGGTCAACAGTCACTTCATCAGTTTAAAATTTTAAAAAACAAAGCTGAAAACATAATATCTAAAATTTATTTTTTTCACCAGCGAAAATTTAATTATTGGGTAAATAAATTCTTTTCTTATATGGATTATAGGAAGCAATTATATTAAAAAAGCAATTTACAAAAACAAAAACTTATTTATTTATAAAATAATTTAAATAAAATATCAATAAATCCCTAATAAGATGTAATAAATTGTACTTAAATTTGAATTACTCAATTAAATATAAAATAGAAGTGAGTAGTCTGATTCTTAAAATGTATTTATATCATTTTGGTCAGCATCATCCTATTAACATAAGAAAAATATTTCTTAAAAATAAATACCTCCTTAAAATTATGTGTGTCTAAAAAATAAATTTATCTATTATAATAAATACCTAGCTAATCGTAAATCTCCAGTAAATTAATGAACAAAAGAATAATTAAATAAATACAAGAAAGCATATACACTCAAACTCTAATTATAAATAATCCATTATAAAAATTATAAAATAAAATAAATTTAAGGATAATATTTAGATTAGAATTTTCTTTCAATAAAATTAGAATAGAGAAACTAAACAAAAGTTGAAAATAAATTAGATAATGCTAAAATTATCTAGCAGGGTCAATTCCATTTTAATTAAACAAATATCAGCCTAAGAATGTATTATTTTTCATTTAAAATATATTTTTAAAGATTTATATTTATAATTAGTATTTTTTTAATTTAATTAGGCTTTTGAATTTAAAAAACCCTACTTGAATTTAAATTATTTAAATATCTCTAAAATATCTAATTTTATAAAATAATGATTAATTTAAGATTGTTGAGAACTGCTCAAATTGTATAATAGAAGGGCTAAGATATATTTATTATTCTTGGAAATAAATTAATTTCATTTATTCTTTTTCACTGATCCTTGTTAATCTGAAAAAATTTAAATTGAAAGTTAAATTAAAATATTTTATTTACAAAATTAAAATCGCCAATGAAAGAAGCTCATGAAAAGATATTTCGCTCCAAACATAGTTGGGTACTCAATTTTAATCAATAAAATATTTAATCTATTAGAATTATAAACTAAAAATTCATTCACAATTTTTACCCAAGATTTTCAATCTTAAATTTTAAATTAAAAGAAATTTAAAAAAATTAATTTTAATTCAATTTTACATTTAGCTTCTTCTAGAAAGTTAGAGTAAATATTTTTTAGAAAAATATAAACTACTTTTTATTTAAATCGGTTTAAGTAGTAAAACTTTATTGAGTGAAGAGCAAAAACTCTCTAGTCTATTTATGAAAAACTTAACCAGATAATAAATTTAGAATGACTATAAATTTGAAATTTTTTTTCTTCCAGAGAATGAATTTATTAATTAAAAATATATCTTCTAATGAATATACGAATATCTACCTGTAAAATTTAATAAGTTAAGAGAGAGAAATCCTTAAGCATTTAGGACTCTTGTGAGCCTGGCTTAGAATCATAATTAGTCAAAATTTTAAAGATATCGTATTAAAAATTCTTATCTCTTAAGCAAACTATATCTTAAATTTTTAAAATTTTATCAATTTATATAAATGCATCTTTCTAATTAAATTATATTGGTTAAAGTTATACAAATTCAAAATTTGAGCGAAATGGCTTTCAATAATTTTTTTTTCCCTAATAAAAATAATTAAGAAAGTATTTAAAATAAAAAAATTTATAAAGCTATATTTAATATACATTTAGAATTCATTTTAAAGCTAGCTTTAAATTATTTTTACAATTATAATTTAAATCGAATTTTATAAGTATTTTCAAGAGAATTATTTAAATTAAAAAATATTACGAAATAAATAATAATTATGATTTCATTTGTTAGATTAAATTATAATTTTAGTTAGTTTGAATGAAATTATAAATTATTTATCATGTTTTTGGGATCATTTATCTAAAAGTAAATATACCTGCAGAATAGATTATTTATTATTAAATTATAGATTAAATTAAAATGGGATTATGATTGACTTAGCCTATTAAGCCTTATTGAGGTATTTTATTGATAAAAAAATCAATCTAAGAATGGGTTTTAAGAATTCTATAATAATATATAGAAACTGAGGAGAAAGTTTAAATCTTCCTGCTCTCACTTAAAATATACTTTGACTAAGTTGATCTTATTTTCAATTTAATAAATCCAATAAATAGTTTTTATTTGCATTATGACGTCTTTTAATAGTTAATCTAAAAAGCGAAGATTAAGTTGAGAATTAATTGATATGCTTTCTAATTCATTTATTCTTTATTTTGATAATTTAATTAAATAATTTACTTTATCATATTGTAATTCAATTAATAGCGAATTCCTTCTTAAATATTTAAGATTCATTTTGATAACTCAAATTTATTAAAGATGTTATTTTTAATTAATTCATCTCCAATCCAAATACGTTGCAGGATTAAATTCTATGCTAATTTTATATAGCAAAAGTTAATTTCATTCAAAATGATTGTTTGTATTTAAAATCTTTTACTGCCTAAAAATTGAGGAAAAAAATAATTTTAATATTTTAAATAATTCAAGTAAATCTTCATTCAAAGATCATGTGGTCCATTTATCAATATCTTATTTATTTTTAGTTGAATTAAGTTATTATTACTATAACTAATTATATTAAAGTAGAAATTTTAATTAAAATCAGTGATTTGTTAAATAATAAATGGAGAGTTGCAACTTTGTGTCAATTGAAATCGCAGATTCACCCCCTGATCAGCAGCTTGTTCGATATAGAATCAAGCTTTAATAAGAGTTTGTTCTTTAATCATCTTCCTAGCTCCTCTCAGCAGCGAGATATGATTCACGCACTCTTCATCTTCTTCATCATCTTCTTCCTCTGAACTTGAGTCGCTTATAACTCTTTACTGAGCGCTTCCACACAAAAGTTGCAAATATAAAAAGTTCTTACAATTTGATGCTGAATCGAATACTTTAATTATTATTTAAATCTGAGATAATTCAACTGTCACTGATTTATTCCATTTTAATTTAATATCTAATTTAATTCTCTTTTTTATTAAATTCTCAGCTATAGTATTTTTTATATAAAATATTTTAAGCATCAAGCAAGAAATCAACAACCTCTTTCTGTTTTTATGAACTATTTTATTCATATTAGTTTAATTATTACCTATCCTCTGTTTAATATTAAACATTTCTTGAATAAATTATATAATTATTTCTTAAAAAATAATAATATTTATCTTAAAGAGAACGAAGACTTGGTCAAACCAATTTTATAATTCCATTTTTCGATATTTAAAAAGTCAAAATGTAAATATGTTTTTTTTATCCTTTAACAATGTAGCAGATTTTATGTAAATTATTTGCTTATTATATATTTATTTAAATAAATAAAATATATGTCATGCAAATATCCTATCATTTATTTTATATAAAATAAATTGAACAGACAAATATAAGATTACCAAAATTATATATTAGTTTTAAAAAATTATGCTAAATTTATGTACTATAAAATATACCTTAATCCTTTATTTATATGAGAGCAGAAAGATTTATACTTTATAAAATAATCTATTTAACTTTCTTTATCTTTAAGGAGAATAAATCTAAATATGGTATAACTTGAATATCTTTTCTTTGACTTAATTAAGATTTAAATTATTTCTATTATAAAAATGGAATATTTCTATTTGCTGATATTATAGGAAGATATTATTTTATGATCAATAATTGATTTTATAAAATGAAATGAATCATAATGGAGGAGTTTACTATTAGTTTATATATTTGAAATATCGAAATAAAAGAGAGGATGAACAGATTAAGTCATCTTTTTAGAGTTCATAGAATAAACTTTGTTTTAACTAATGTAAGTAAAAAGTTTTTGTTTACTCATTTAAAAGAATTTAAATTAATGTAGCTCTTATTTACGAATGAAATATGGCTATAGGCTTTTCAATACTCTTATGACAAGTTCAAGATCAACAGAAATTAATTTCACTGTAGTTTTGTAAAGAGAAATAAGTGAAGTTAATCGTGGGTTATAAGAATAAGATGAAAGCCCAAT
Source organism: Tetmemena sp. SeJ-2015 (assembly GCA_027382625.1). Taxonomy (NCBI): domain Eukaryota; phylum Ciliophora; class Spirotrichea; order Sporadotrichida; family Oxytrichidae; genus Tetmemena; species Tetmemena sp. SeJ-2015. Next base: position 25,137 of record JAJKFJ010002482.1, read on the forward strand.
TCTTAATTAGAGATGTGATTGAGACTATATTAAATAGAGATCAGTGATTGGCTAATAGAAATTAATTCTAATATTGATTGTGTTTAATTAATAATTAGAGCTATAATTAAAACTCTAATGTTTAATTGGATTTCCCTCTAGAATCAGTAAATTAAACCAATCGGGTGTCAAACTAATTAAACCTAATTTTTCCTATTTAATATAGATCATGTCTTACCTATTTTTCTTCTCAAACCTGAAAACATCTCATTTGACCTAACCTCTTGCTTAAAGACAAATAAATTCTTATTCTTATAACCCTCGATTCATTTCACTTATTTCTCTTTAGTTTTTAATTTAGAAACTTCCAAGGTCGGGTTTCCTTTTAAGAACTAACTAAAAAGGATTGGATAATATTAAAAAGAAGCTTTTTAAATTTTAAAAGCGAAATTAAAATGAACCAAGAGGTTTTAATAAAAATTGGACAAAGGTTGTAATAAGAATAAATTTAATCAAGACTAATAAAATTCTTTTCCAGCGTAGTGAATTAGAAACTATTTGGGTACTTTTTAAATTTCAATTTTTAAACCATTTAATAAATGTTTTAGTTTTAAAAAGAATTTCATTTTCGCTGACTCATTAAGTGTAAAATCAAGCAATTCAATAATTATATATGAATCGATATAAAGTTTCCTTGTTCGTTGTAAACTTCAGATGAATTTTAACAAATAAGCAAAAAAAAATTAAAAATAGAGTCTTCAAATTATAAATAAATATTTATTTTTAATTTAAAAAAGCAATATTGTTTTAATTAAAATCTTATTCTTTCAAATCTTAATATTATCGTCTTTGCTCATCTAGGAAAGAAGTTAAAGATATTTTTATTCTATCTAAGTTTATTCTATTTATACATACTCTTTCTATCGGGAATTAAATTCAAGGAACTAATTCCAAATTTAATATTGAAATTATAAATAAAAATTAAAGATTATTTTTTTTAACTAAATTTAATTATGATATTTATATTGTTGATTGTAGAAATTGTCATTCTTAAATATTTTAGGCCGACATTTATCTTATTATAAATTTCTTAATTTTAATAAACATCGAGATGTCAAAATATAAAGCTAGACAATATTATTGGTAGGTGAATTAATTTATACAATATTGGGAATAAAATCTAACATATCTTTTTCTAATCAGAGATTATTTATTTAACTTAATAACGATTAATCATAAATAATGATATATTTAATTTAATTTAATTTAAATCGATGATTGATTAAATAGCCAAAGGAGTAGTAAATTCGATCATTAACTGATTTAACTTATCAGCATCTTCGCTAACCTAATAATTTAAATATTTAAAGATAATATATTCGATAGAATATATATGAAGCAGGACCATTTATTTTAGATACTTCAAAATCAGTTATTAATTTTTTCTCATTACCTTATAATTAAACTTACTATAAAGATATAATTCTTTAAATTTTAAAGTTATAAGCAATTTTAATTTTAATATTTTGATAAATTCCTTTCAGCTATACTTGCTTAATTTCTAAAATAAATTATTATTTTATATAAAATAAATTCATCAAAGTCAAATGATATTTTAAATATAAGTTTTGAAATTAAATTGTATTAGCAATTCTTTAACATTTATTTAAAAATATTTTGATTAACTAATCGCAATAGAAAGGGTATTTTTATTATATGGTTAAATGGATTTTTTTAAAATAAAAAATAATCAATGAATTTAATTGTACTATTTTCAGTTCAATAGATTTAGAATATTTATTTCAGTTTTTCAAAACTTAGTCTGCTCTAATAAATCTATATTTAATTAATCAATTTAAAAATATGCCATAGTTACTTAAATAAATCCCAAAATACAAATATTACAAAAATAAATTATTAAAAATAAAGCTTTAAATTTTCACAGATTTATCCTTGCGATTTAGATATTATATTTTTAGCTTTGAGTCTTAGGTCACGTTTTAAAACAAAAAATATTGCATTAATTTGAAATGTAAAAAGTGAAAATGAGTAAAAAGTTGCGATGAATTAATTCCCCATCCTCAATAAAATAATATGCCAGTTTTATTATTTTTCAATAAATAAAGTATCAAAATATATAATCTTATTTATAGTAGTTTAAATAAGTGATGCATCAAGAATATTAATGAAGGCTTTAACTTCGAGATATTCCCATATAAAAACTGAATTGCTTAAAGCTCTTAAAATGCAATTTTTTTTTACAAAATAAAAAAAATTAAAGAAAATTCACTTCAATTAATTGTCACGCCTCTAAAATACATTTTAAATTTTGCTTATAATTTAAAATTATTTTCCATCTCACTTATAATAAGCTTTAAACTTTGTTTGGTACTCTAATATATGTCGGTTTGATGGTTATTTTAATAAACAGGAACACAAATTCAAAAATATCTCCATATTAAGGATTAGGCAATAATAAGATCTTACAGCCCTTGTAGTTTATACTTCTCATTATTAAGTCAACATAGCACTATAATTTATCTTCAAAAAAAATGGCTCTTAGTAGTAATTCAATTTTTGGATTTTTGTATTTAATTTTGTTCGAAGGGATTATGGTTTTTAATCAATTTTCTATTAAATAATAATTATTTATAAATCTTATAAAAATAAATATTAAATTTTTTAAATTTAAAATTTTTAAATTATTTTATTTCATTGACTTTTATTTTTTAAAATTTTAAATTTTATTTTTTTTTTTCTTACTTTAATACTCTAAATTACTAAATAAGATGAAATCATTATTTAATACAAAGTTTTAAATTTCTTATATTTCAATCCTTTCAAAAATAAAAGAAAGATATTATTATATTTTATAATAAAAATGTACCTTCAAAATTGTATACAAAATGATATATTTAATATTAGATATTTAATTATCCATTTAATTTTAATTTAATCAAAAGTAGATTAAATATTTTAACATTAGATATTTTTGTCAGAACAAAAGGAATTGATAAATATATGAGTGCAACAACTTCTCTTGACGTATTTAATTTACATAATTTGATATTTATTGAGATAGTTTATTGTTCCTTAAAATAATATAATTTTACTCACATTAATTAAACAAATTAAAATGAAGCATTCTTAATCATTATTTAAAAAGTAAGTTTGAAGGTTCAACTTAGCTAGTTGACTACAATGGATCTAGTTTTGAATCGCTACTTACTCATCCTTAGACCAACATTAGCTTAAAGATCATCGACTGTTCCCCTCCTCGTCCATAATTTACCTTGGGATAATAAATTAGAATTTTAAGGATTTATTTAAATTCCTTGTTTGAATTTTAGTGACAAAAATATTTTCTAAATTTAATCATCAATTTCCAAAGCGATCAAAGAAAGTTAAACATTAGGCTAAAATTAATTATCGATTTAACTTAAATATTGAAATAGATTCTTATAATCTATTTTCTATTTTATTTTTTTCAATCCAAAAGCGATGAAGATATGGAAAGCAATTTAAATGCTGAAATTGAAACTCTTTTGTTGTGTTAAACAGTATCTTGCATAATAATAGTATTATCAATCTTTATAAGTGTACTCTATTAAATGAAAATTATAAATGAGATTCAATATGCTATATATAATGTATATAAGCTATTTATTATGGTGGTTGAAGATTAAACTTAATTTTTGGAATTTAATTTTAAATTTATAATTATGTCTTAAACTTCTAAATATAAATCTTTATGAATTTTCACCTCTGCTATTTTTCTTTTAGTTAATGTTTGAATTAATTTTTAGAACTCTTAAATATAAAATGAAAATATAAATTGAATGATTCAAAATTTAAATTTTAAAAAATTTAAATTTTATTTTTTTTTTCCCCAAAAAAATTTAATATAATAAATATTTTATAGAGAATTTATCCTTAATTTGTAATTATTTAAATTTAAAACTTAAAAAATCATTAAATACGTTCTCTATGTGATATATTGGTTTAAGCTAAATTATGCATTGAAATCTTATTTTTTGATAATATTTATGTAATAGATATTAAAGATAAACAATGTTAATCTTTAATATTTATTAATGCTTAAATAAAATTAAAATAATTCAATTGCCATACTAATTCATAAAATTGCTTATAGTATTCTTTTCCTCTCGTTTTTGTTGGAATTAAATTAAATCGGAGATTCATAACATTTTACAATTAAAGTAGAACGAGTTTTTACCAATAGCAATTTGATTGTGAAAATTAATGATCAAAGGTCTTGTAAATTTCAAATTTATTATAAGTTAAAAAACTTTCTATAGTTAACCCATAAAACTTTTTAAAAATAAATATAAAAATTAACAAATTAAAGAGAAAAGGAAAAATAATTTTTAATCCTAATAAAATACCTGCTTAAAGAAAGTTTCATAATTTTATTAGATATTTAGTAAAATATGTTGGATTAGCCAGACTAATGTGACTAATAAATATTCTCTTGAGGATTATGTTAACTTTAATAAAATTAATATCTGAATTTAATATCGTCAATGTGGAATTTCAATATTAAAAAGTCTTTTAATTTATTTCTATTATAAATAGCTCTCAGAATAAATAAATATAGCTGCCTTCCCAATTCCTAATCATTCTTTCTTATTAATTAACAATATGAGTTGACCATAAACAAACTACTAAGTCTCACTTATGCAAAATAGTTTCAGTTTTATTTTTAAATTCTGTGATGACTATATTTAATTAAACTTGAGTTCATTATTATAATTAATGCTTTAATTTCTTTAAGTGATGAGAGCGTTCCTAATTATATATTAATTATAATTTATTCCTGTTAAATATGGCATAAAAATATCACTCATCAGGCAAACAATTGAATGCAGAATGATATATTCTGATTGTATCAACAACAAATTTCAATATATCGATAATTTCAATTGCATATTTAAATTTGTTCTATGCTCTAGTCACTCCTCAGAACCTGGAGCTAGAGCTAAAGAAAGCATGCAATTCTTTTAGTAAGAGATGATTTTAATATAGGTGAAGATATTCCCTCGCTTAAAATCTAATGATAGCTTCCCGTATTAGCATTGTCTAGGACTGTTGGTGTGATAAATATTTAGCGTCTTCAAAGGAGCCAGAGTGAGAATTTTCACCACAAAGAGCCTTTTACGTGATTAATTAAGATCAACTTAATTTATAATAATGAACAGCAGCTTCAAATTAAAAAATAATCATCCTTTAGATGGTAGTTAGAAGAGTCAAAATTTTTAATTTTTAAGCTATAATTAAATTAAATTACATTATAGGTGAGAATTTAATAAAAAAGAGAATTAAATTAGATATGAAATTGAAATGGAATAAATCAATGACAGTTGAAGTGTAACAGATTTAAATAATTATTAGACCATTCGATTCAGCATCAAATTCTAAGAACCTTTTATCCTTGCAACTTTTATGTGTAAGCGCTTAGTAAAAAGTTATAAGCGCCATAAGTTTAGATGATGATGATGATGATGAGGATGGTGAGTTTAAAAGCCACGAAGTTGCAACTGTCCATTAATATTTTAACCAATCACCGATTTTAATTAAAATTCCCCATATAAATATTGATAGATTTGTTGATTTTAATTATCAATTGATTTAGAGTTCATTGCCATCACAAATATTAATTTTCCCTTCATAAATATAATTAATATTTTAAGGATAATACTACAAGATTTAAGAACAAACTAATTATCCAAGCACAGAGTTAAGAAATTAGACTTTTGAAGTTCTGACTTTATTCTAAATAATTAAGATAAATGATAAAGTTGGTTTAGGATAAGATTTATGTCATAAGCTAAAATGGAGTTAAAATAAATTGATAAATCTAAATATCTAATTGATATGAATTTCTGAAGAGATATAACCGGGAGAAAAAAATTAAAATATTTTTCCCAAATGTATAGAACTTATATTAAATTTTAATAAAAAATATGATATAGAGATAGTTATTATACTTATCTATAATTTATTTAAAATAATAAATAATTTTTATATTTCTAATAGTTACCAAGCATATCATTCAGGTAACTGTCTTTAATTATACAAATTAAAATTTAGAGTCTACTTTCTATTTATTTTGCAGAAAAATACATAATATAAAACCTTTGAATTTACATTAATAATGTTTTATAGTGATATTGATATCTCTCAAAAAATAATATATAATTTACTACAAACATCAAACTTTAAAATTGCAGATTTAGAAATTTAATGAATCTTATATTTTTAAATGATATGCTATTCTTTTTAAATATTAATTTTTGAACTAATTATCTATTTTTAATTTAATAAAAATAATTAAAGTATTTAAGTGATCAGGAAGAAAATCTAAAAAAATATAAAATATTATCAAAGGATAGTTTGGTCTGTGTTTAGTAAATTATAAAGATGAAAGTTTTAAATAAACAAGGGCAGGTGAAAATACAGACTACAGTAGCATCAACAATAACATCTACTTCCAGGCTATTATTTCAAGCATCCTGCTGCTAAACCACTGTGCTCACCATCACCCACAGCAAGTTAAACTTTGAAGTTGAGTTAAAGTTCAAAGACTGTGATCCATCTTAAAACAAGAGGAATACTTGGTTTAGATTATAAAGACCCTATATCAAATGTTGAACAAAAATGAAGCTGCAATTTGAAGGATTATGACTCAAACTTTTTAACCTTGAGATCTAAGAAGTTGTGGAGTTTGGTGACCGCAGTGGAGAAGAAGCTGGGGGTGTGCGGTGGTGATCTGGAAGTAGATCTTGTTGCTGATGCGCTCGCAGTCTGTGTCTTCACTCTCCATTTTTAATTTAAAATATATCATCAATCACTTTTTTAAAAAACCTTCACAAAAACTACCCTTCCTTGAATTAGATTTTATCTCTTATTTGACCTTTATCCTGATCCCTTCAATAATTTTAAAGCGCTTAATATTCATTTTATTAAAATAAATTATAAATCTTAATATAAGATTGTCTTTATATTATCGTGCATTAAATTTATTAAAATTTATTTTAGACAATTATTATGAAGATTATATATTTTAGTAAAATTTTAATTTGAATGAAAATAGCCGATATTTTTAATTTTAAAATAAAATGATTGGGTTTCACTTATGATGTTTTCAAATTTAACTTTATACTAAATAGAAATTGAATTTTTCCATGCTAAATCTTTAATTTATTAATTAAAAATTTAAAATATCTTTATATCTAAATTTTCTATCAAGGGAACCAGATTTCTTTAATATAAAATATATATATATATAAAATATTAAATTTAGGTATTTCCTAAATAAACTATGGATCTTTTAATTTTAATATTTACATTAAAAATCAAAGTATTACTTTAAATGAAAATTGAAAAATGCATGTTAATTTATTCATAAGTATTTATATAAGTAAAGATATTTAAATTTTATTTACATCATTGGTATTTCATTAGATAAGACAATTAGAATTATGCAATTTTTTTATCTAAAGCTAATTAAGAAGGATTCGGTTAATGTATAAAATGAATTTCAAGTTATAACCTGCGATTAAAACATTTATTTAACCTTATAAATTATATTTTGTTTATAAATTTAAAATCTAATAAATCTGTTGATAATTATAATGATAATTTTCTGATATGTCAAAAATTAATATATTAAATTAGCTAAATTTAAATTTGCTTACATTAAATTTGCCTTCTCCATTTCATTTATATATATATTTTATCTGGGATACCTCCTATAAAAGTTTGAGAAATTTAATAAGTATAGACATTATATTTGTGTTCTTTGCAGAGTTATTGTGGTATTTTTATTAATTTATATTGGCTAACGATCAAGATGCACTTGAGGTTCTGTAAGCCATTTCAACAATTACACTAATTGCAACCTCCTTATTATTATATAAACTATTCATTTAGTTTAATAAATTCTAATCAATATAATTTTGAGATTTTTATAATTTTTTATACAGTCCAGAATATTTAAATTGAAGAAAATAAATTAAGTTTACTTCCAATTTATTTCATAAATTTAAAAATTATTCTTAATAAAATAATTTATCCAAGATACGGTCAAAGAGGTACTTCAGAGCATTCAGCATTATGTATTAAAACTAAAAATATGCTTCCATTTATTACAAAATAATTTTCAATTTAATAATTATTATTTACTTCAATAAACAAATTAAATAAATAATTATTTCATAAAATAAAGAAATTAAGAAATAGTTAATCATGATATTATTTCAAATAATTTAAATTTAAATGATTTCATTTACGATTAATTGAATTTTATTTCTATTAATTTTCTTATAATAAAAAGCATTAAATAAACTGTTATTCAAATTATTCTAAATTAAGCATAATTAAATAAATTGTTATTTATAATTGAATTATGATAAGTTCTAAAATTAAAAATAAGAATATGTTGTTTACTTTGATATGATCAAAATATAAAACATTTTAAATATTAAAATAAACTTAGAAGTGTCTTCTTTTACTATTATACCATGAGTGAATCCAATTATATAAATCAATTATAAAGTATAATTTTAAGAATTCAGTTTCTCTTTAGTTGTTTTTTAGTTTAAAAATATATCCTCATTTTTTTAAATATTTAATTCTTGTATTTTTCATATTTATTAAATTATATAGTTTTTATTTTTAATAATCTAGATTTATTATGAGTGAGACCATTAGAGATTTTTCAAATGCACGAATAATTATTTTCATTGAAAAATAAACTTGAATAAAGATTGCAAGATATTTTAAGTATTGTTTATATCTTCAAAAAATTAAATCTCATTATATAGAAAATTATTTTTATAATAGAAGAATAATGTTTCAACACTTTAAAACGTATATTAATTAAAATATATATTATTTATATTTTTAAAATTAAGCATTTTAAATGAAATTTTAATTCATATTTTAATTATATCCGAGTAGATTATTTAAATTTTTTAAAAAAATTTATATATTTTTTAATTCCTAAGTTATTTATAAACAATTTTTTTTATTGAAGCCATAGATGGGGAAATTTATGATCCACATTACTTTCTTGTTTCTCGATAAATATAAAAATTAAAATCAATTTATTTAAACAATTAGAATTTAGAAGTGGACCAATAAAGTACCGCACTATTACTAATCACACAGGGGATCCTGAAGGCCAAAGTGATTTCTTTTATCTTTAAACAATTTAAATATAATTCAAGATTTATTCAATGCTGGAATTTATGTTATCTAATTAATTTAAAGAGTAGAAAATAAAATATGGTTCGATATTAGTATATATAGCATTCAAATTTATTATTTAATTAAGGTATGATCTTTTGGTTATTATTGTAAAAATCAAAGGAAAATTTAAAATTGGAAAATTAAACAATCAGATATTTCAATCCATTATTTAATGTTGAAGAGAAAAGATTTTTCGTACTTTCAAATAGAGATCTTCCAAATAATTTTTAAATGAATCTTAATTTTATTGAAACTTAAGGAAATCACAATTTCCTAAGAGAGAATTTTAATCTTTGATTTTGAACTCTTAAAAAAAATTAATCAATTTCACTAATTCTCACTTTAAAGTAAGCATGCTCTAAATTTGAATTAGAAAATATGAATGAATATTAAATATGCTCACTTAATTTTAAAAATAAGATAGCTAGCATTTACTTAAGTCGTTTCAAAGATGCGACTTTTTTATTTATTTAATAAGGGAATCATTCTTACATAATTATTATTGATGCAGAATAGAAGTTGATTCTGAAAAACACTAATTAAATATTATTTTTAATTTCATTATTTATTGAAAAAGTTTTCAATAATGTCTTATGGTGGCGAAAAAAATAAAGTAGCTTATAAAATAATATTTAAGCATGAATAATTTTTGCAATAAAATTTCCATTAAATTAAAGAAAATTCGACAGAGAAAATTAAAAAAACCAACCTTCAACTTTTGTAAAGTTGGAACTTACATAGTTGAAGAGCCTTCTTTAAATTTATTGGATTAAAAAAATAAAGAGATAGAAAAGATCAAGTCAGTCAAAAATATGAATTCATCAATGAAAAAATTGTAATATTTTTAAAAGTAATATTTAGATTTAATATTTAAATAGGCTAGAGTTTTTTATATGTAATATTTTAACAAAGGATTCTTATTAACTGAGATAAATCCACTTACAGATTGACCTTTAAATTATCAATTGATATTTGAATTATTATTTATGAATTTAAACTTAATAAATATTAATTTATCCTCAATGATTATTCTACTCAAATAAGTATAATCCATTTTATATTTGCTTGATTATCAAATACCCTTTGAAGAATAAACTTTAATATAAAGGAAATAAAATAAATTATTATGAAGATTATGGATAAGATTCATCGTGAATGATAAGAGAATTAAAATTTTATTTTTTTAAAAAACATATTTTTCTTATTATAGGTAGGAATTTAATGAAAATTAGGAGATTGTTAAATTAAATCAAAAATTAATGATCAATTTACCTTAGTTAAAAATCAGAAATTAAATATATAAATACGACTGATCCAACTTATTCCTATTTTAAGAATTATTGACCTAAATCGTGATTTTCATAATAATATACCCTGGATCATTTATATTTATATCAATT
>JAJKFJ010002509.1:0-25862 GCA_027382625.1 Tetmemena sp. SeJ-2015
CGTTAGAGGAGTGATGGAGTTGCATGAGTTGGGATTCGTGCACAGAGATCTCAAGCCAGAGAACATCATGATAAACTTTGAACCAGTCAGAGCAACTGTCATAGACTTCAACAGAGTTGTAAGAAGAAAAAACATTGAGGAAGCATCGGTGCAAGGAACTGCAGGCTACTTCCCATAGAGACAGGCTTGGCTCAACAGTTTAGGGCAGTGGGACATTTGGTCTATAGTTGCAATCATACTTGAATGCGATATGAAACCAGAGGAATACTACTAGTGTGAAAGTGAAGATGATGCAATATAATTCGCAAAAAGACATTGTAAGATAGACAAAGATCAGAATCTTTGAAAAATTTAGAGAGTAATAATCAAGCAACCTATGAAACCTAACACAGTTATCTGAGATAGAGGAAGCAGGTATAAAATTCAGAGAATATGAGACAGACGTCAAGGTCACCTTCCTAGAAGACTTTAGATTGTCTGTTTAAGGTTAAAATTTAGCATGATTATTAGTATTAATAAAGAAATTAATTATACACAACTTATTTTCACTTTCTTATCATATTATGGGGTTTTGGGATTTTGAATGATGAATAATCATTTTTCGGAATAAATTATTGAATAAACATGGCTTATAAAATATTTCAACGCCATTATTAATATCCTTCATACTAAATGCATTCCGTATTTGTAAAATCGTCTACTATGATGTGGATATGATATTTTCCTAGAACAAAGAATTATCCTTAATAAGCCACTACCTGATTAAAGAAGAATTTATCCTTATTTGTCAATCCAATGAATGGAGATGTACTGCATTCATATTCAATTTCTTAATCCAACTGAAGGTTTCTTTTAGCTTTGAGTGGCTCTATCTCTTCCTTTTTAACTAGCCTGATTGTAAAAATGATTAAGTGAATTGAATCGCGAATAGTATAAATAAGATCAGAAATTGGAGTCTTAATTATTAGATAATGAGTCTGATACTGAGCAAAGGATAATGATTGGCCAATATAGTTTAACTCTAATATAGTTGACTATTAAATAATTTAATCTGATGTCTATTAAAATAATTACAGCCTGATTGGATTACTCTATTAGGAATCTTGATTAACCAATGGGGTGGCTTAATTAATTAAAACACTAATAATTTTACCACTAATCTTTAGAATTTATCACCCCCAAATTTACTTTTCAACCCATAGAATATTCTTCTAGATGATGTTGTTATTAAAACTCCCATTTCTGATCTTATTTCTACTATTCGCGATTCAATTTACTTAATTATCTTTATTTGTTTAAGTATCAAGGAATTTAAACTGCTAATAGATTAAATTTAAAATCTAAATAAATTTTAATAGCCCCATGTTCTCTCGTGATATGACGAATTCTAGAAATTTTTTCCAGAGTAATCAGTTTGCTATCCTCCAAATATAAATTAGAATTTAGATTAAAAGTTTATATGACTATTTAGTTTGGTTTATACTCAAAAGCTGCCAAGCCTTATCCGAAAATTAACTTCTCTTTCAGAAAAATAATTTAATTTGCTACTATAAATTTAAAATTAATCAGCTTAATCTTTTCCCATTTGCCGAGAAACTTATCTGGACTGTTAGTCTTTTCTAAATTGTTAGAAAAAGGATCTGGTATCCTGTGAGTGTCAAAATAATGAAACTCTGAAATATTTTCTCTGAAAGCGTAGATTTTCCCTGATTCTGTGGGGCAAAGTGTAGTCATTTATTTTTGCTCTTCCAAAGTAGGAAGTAGTTGCCAATATTAAATTAAATAAAGATAAATTGCTGAATTTTAAGAAACTTTTATTTATATGCAAAAAATACAACTCATACACCTTGCACTTGCCAAATATTCCTTGTTCAGAGAGCTTCATTAGTCTTGTTAGCTGCATGATTTTTTAAGTTTCTGCATTTCTCATATAGTTTCTCTCAAGAATCATTCTACTCAGTCGCATCTTTCCGAGATATCATAACCTGAGCTTCTTAGAATGCTGCTACTCATCTCTTTAGCATTCTGATGTCATTTTTGCTTGAATCTATGGAGAAAAAATGAAATCGACTCGATTCTTGTACTAATATGATGCTTTGATGTCATCTCTGTAGGTGCGCTCTCTCCATTAAAAAGAGGCTTAATATTTTTGAATTAAAAAGTCTTAATTAATAAATCACTCTAAGCTTGTAAATTAATTAAGAATCTGCAAGCATTAATTAAGAGCAGTGTTATTGTAATTAAGATTCAGTGAAGTAATAGTCTCTAAAAGAGAAATCAATTAAGACAATAATTAAGAATGACTTCCTTAAAACTAATTCACTTTTAAGAATTCTTAATTAATTTAATTCTTAAAGAAATAAAAGTAATTAAAATTTTCATTTTATAAATCATTTCAGCATTTAACAATGGAAGACAAGAATAGAGCTCACGAACTAAGACCACAGCAATGAAGAGGTAAACTACAGAATTCGCGAATATCTTACTAAATAATTGAGAGATGAGCATATCAAAAGACTGACATTAGCTTGACTGACCTAGCAGCAGTGAGCAGCTACACTATCTCAAGCGACTCTAGCAATGGTGATGAAAACATAAGCACAAATTGGAGAGTAAATAAAAAGAGAATCATTGTAATCTCAAATTTATGCTTCTAGAAGAGCCAAAACACCTCACAGGTTTAGCTTTGAGCAAGCCTTATAAGTCTTGTATTTATCGCAAAAGTTTATATCTGCTTCAATTCCTACAATTTTTCTTTACTTACTGAAGCAAAATAAAAAGTTATTAATTTTAAATGGTCACTCACTATATCATATCTTGAAAACTTGCAGCCAACTTCTAATGAATAATGTTTATTGCCATCACAAATATAAATGTAGCCTTTGAGGAAGCAACTTCCAAAAAGAATGCTCGCATAAGGGCGATCTTATTTCCTTGTAATTAAGTTATTAACTAAATTCAAATTTGAGATTTTTAATTATGTAAAAATGTTAAATTCCATTCATAGACTCCTTGATAAACCTCTTACTAATAATCTGTAACTCCTTCTATCATGAACATCTTATTCATGTTAGTCATAACGAAATGTATGGAAAAAGAGAATATAAACTCCTATTGATTCGTAGCTTTCAGTTCTATCCACTTCCTCTTCGGAATGTCATACTTACACAATTAATCCCCACGATTTAAAAATATAATGATATTATACACAAGCTTAAATTTTGCAAAACTTTCTTCCCTTTGTAGATCTATGACGAAAGAGGAAAAATATATTTAATTATGTAATCCTTAAAATTTGGAACTATAAGTGCTCTTTTGAGGCTCACTTATTGCGAAAATATTTATTGTAAAACCCTAATTTTGCTTAATTATTAATACCATTCCACCGCAAGCACTCTCTTAATTTTGATATAAAACAGATCTCAATACAGTGTTAAGGACTAAAAATCTTTTTTTCTAACTTAAAAAAAAAACAGAAGTTCGAGCAAGTAATAAAAAAAGGGCAGACAGTATAATACTTATTAAAGATTTTCAGCGAAGTAGAAAAGTATGTGCTGTGTTAAGAGAGAAAGCTTGCATTCATAAATCTAAGTTGGAGTAATTCTGGAGTAGAAAAGTTTTGAAAGCTATTGTAAGTGCACTATCTCCAAGTAATCTAGGTATTAAGTGATTTCAACAAAGCAGTTAGAATAGAGCAGATTTGTATAATGAGATCTAAATGAAAATCGGAATTAAAATAGTAAATTATCAGTTGTGAATTGGAGCCTTTCGTTGAGAGAATCATTAAAAATGGAGCTAATTCGATAACTAATTGGAAATTACTATGAATTTGTTCTAATTCAATTAAAATTATTTATGTCTTGAAAGATTTGAAGTTACAAACTCTGAATAAATTAATTAGCCAAGTTCACAAACTTATATTTTAAGTAAAAAAATTCTTAAACCTCATACGATGAAGCTATCACGTTAATATTTGCTTAAAATTATATGATTTATCTAATTATTATAAAATAAAATAAAAACATTTTAGACTAATAAATCTAAATTTTTTAATTCTCAGCTATAGTTTAAGCTTTCATTTTAAGATTATCTTTATATTAGATAATTTATCTTTGATACTTTTAATAAAATTTTATTTTTAATAGGTTTCTGTACTCTGAGATCAATTCAATACAATTTAGATCTCGTATTATAATCTTAAATAGTACTTATAAATTTAATTTCATCACTCTCTTTTTAATCCAAATAATTTTCTCCTCTTTTTTTCTTCTTTCTTTTCAGCTTTGTGGCTTTTATCCTTCTTCCCTTATTTATCTTCTTTATTTTTTTTATTTTTATTATGGCTAAGATAGAATTAGATAATCGTGAATACAAGCAACAACCTAAAATTTCATTTTTTTCAAAAGGTTTACATGCATGTTATTGGTAGCAAATGAGACTGTGCGATTCAAATTAGTTTGGAGTGAGTTCAAGTTTAAATATCGAAATGATGCTAGTTTTATGACTTATTCGATCTCTTATTCTAAGATTTATTGTTAATGTATTTTTGGATATTTCAAGAGGCTTTTTCATCTAATACACACATAAATGTTAGAAATACAGTTTAATTTACCTTAAATCAAATCAAGAGTTGGTATTTCGTTTTACAAATCGAAACTAAAACTTAATGCAAATACTATTTGTTCAAATGTTAATGATGTTTCTTAAGAGGGTTGTAGAAAGCTCATTTAATTTTATGAATTAATAAATGAATGTTTTAAAAAACAAAGAGCTCTATTTATGATTTAAATCTCTAATTACTTAACTACCTTATTTCTTGATCTTTTAATTCTGTCTTATCCATATTTCCATCAGACTCTTCACTCTTTTCCCCATCACTTTTACCAAAGAAATTAAAAGCCCTTTTGCTATTTGTTTTGACCTTCTCTTTTACCTTTTTGAACATCAGCCTAGATCCACTCAAATCCTCAGTGTCATCAACTTGTTCTTTTGTCCCTCCTACCTTCTTTGGATTCTTCTCTTTAGTTTTAGTCTTGGTCTTAGATTTGGTTTTGGTATTTGAGGAATAATTGAATTTGAAGTAGAAATAGCCAAGGACAGATATGCCTGCTGTGAAGAAAGTGAAGTACAATAAGTAGTAAACTCTATTCACAAAAGTTGCAGCACTATTCAGAAAGTTCATAGAGGCCTCTAGAAATCTATACATCCGAGATTTCTCCTGCTAACTATTCGCATTTTGATCATTTTGAGCACTTGCAAACTCGGAGGCATTTCCCTGGTTGCTATTTTCTTAGCTTTGGTTTTATTTATCACTTTTATTTTTAGAATCATCAACTTGAGAAATCATTTACTTGTTAACCTATCTATCTAGCTGCTACTGGGTTAGTTTATCTTAACTAGCTTCATGAATTAATAATATAAATATTATTAAATTAGAAAGTTAAAATTCAGGACGCACACGACCGGCACTAGGCACCGGTCGCCCTTTCCCTGAAGGCTTTCTGGTTTGGTAATCCATTGGCTGGTGGGTGAGTGCATAAAAGAGGCAAGGGATAATGGCAGCCGAAGCCCTGGGGAAGGTGGTTGGGCTGCTCACTGGAGAGGTAATCAAAGGGTTCCCACTCACCCTCCTAATCCTTGTAGGCGTGGAGGGATGTGATCTATGGGCAAACACTCAGTCATGCAGCTGGACAGCGAAGCCAGACGCTACGGAGAAGCGACTTGCTCCCGGTCCGAAGCTACCGGATTTTTTTTCTCCTTTTAGGTTTTTTTTGGATAATCTGCAGAAGCCGGGGGCTTCTGCTCAGAATGTGAGGTGGCGGGGGTGCCACGTGTTTAATATCCCTATTCGGCTGGTAGGTTCGTGTGCGCCAGATAAGTGCGTCATAGCAATATCATTGACGTCACGGCCTATCTTATTTATGCAGGGGGCCCTTTAATTCCCTTTAATTATTATTATTAATAATATAAATGAACAGATGGGTGATTGTACTTAGACTGTGTCTGTTCTATTCTCTCTTTGAAACTTGCATAGTCGTTGTTTAGTTTTCGCTCAAACTATTTTTCATTTTCTAAGCTGTCTTTCATATCTTTCTCAACTTTTTAGACAAAACTTTGTTTATTCAACTAAAAAGGTCATGATGATAGATTAGTTACTTCTTTATCTTAAGTAGTTGTAGTAGTTGTAGTAGTTTATTCTTTTTCTATTATTTTAGAGGTTTGAGAAGAGCTGAAATATCTTCTAAAGATGAAGTTTGTGAATGTTTTGCTTTACTATGAATAATTAAGAGTGGAAATTTGAGAGGAGTTCTTCGAATTCAACTGTAATATTCTCTTGCTATTTTAGTGAAGATGAGGATGACACAATTGCTACCATTTTAAAGATTTTTAAAGCATTTTTAGATACAAATTAATTCTTTTGAAGATTGAAATTAAATATCAGACCACTACGATTTTTTAAGTGCAAAGGAGAAAAAGAAAAAGGAAATAAAATAAACTGACTTCTATACTGATGATCAATGATGATCAATGATGCTTCCATCCGTAATAGAATCCACTCCCGAATCCAGAGACTAAAGGAGCAACGTGAGTGATCATCCTCTTTATAAATTTAACGAATCCAGAATTCTCATGCCCTCCTCTGAAGATAAAGTAAACCTTTATTTTTAGGAATAAGTGTTAAATATTTTAGAACTGCTTTGGAGTAGATCTTCATCTATTTTCTTCCAGTTTATAGTGATGTAGTTGAACTTTGATAAAAGATATAGAGATCCAAATCCAATCGTAGTGTACATCGCTATCTTCTTTGAAAGTTGCTTCGCTAAGTTTCCTGCGATATAACCCATGCCCATTCCAAATACAGTCCTCAAAGGCATCCCAAAGTAAAATGGTATTCCGGCTTAAAATAAATTATAAGGCATATTTTATAATATTTTAAAGCTCTTCTTATAGTATTCATCACTTGCTCACTCAAGGGAATAAAATTCATGTCTTAAAATTTAAGAATAGTGGCCAGATTTAAAATGCCAATGAGTTTCTTCTTTCCCTCTGCATTTAAACCTTTCTCTCCATTTACTACTAGCACAACTACTTTCTTGAACTCAGTGATGTGCTCTGGTGTCTTAATCCCTATCTTGTCCACTGTAAATCTCTTAGCGTTTGCTTCTCCAAGTACCTATAGAGTTAAAGTTAAGAATGTGTTAAACTAAAATGGGAGACGATATTCTGAAAATCTTTTGGGAAGATATGTTTCAGTATCTCACTTGCTCTGAGGGAATCACTTCTAAGATCCTCCGAGAGAAATATCCCTCTTGCCTTCTCCCTTTATTTCACCTTTCTCTCTCACTTACATCTTGTAGCTTGATATAATCCTCAACCTCTTCTCTGTACTGAGTGTGAAGATTCTTGTTATGAGTGAAATAGAGTTCGGGGTCACTTTCAATTTTTTCAAAGAGATCTTTGACAAAAGTCTTAACTCCCATTTCTCCAATCTGCTGCACTATCATTTCAGGCCTTGTAGGATAATTTAACTAGGTTATTAAGATGTCTTTTAAAATTATAATCCCTACTTCTCTTCAAACTAATAAATCGGATTAAAAGTTAAGTAAGCTAGCGAGCAGTGTGAGGTTTAGAATTAAAGTTATAAATAATCTAAAATGTTGAAAACCATTCTCAGAAATTAAAGAAGGAGAATCTGTTAGAAATAGGCATAATAGAAGAGCTTCCTTTTAACTTCCACCTACAGTAAATTTGGCCTTAATAACTTATTGTAAACTTAATATGCATCTCTAAATCAGAACAACGCAGATTTTTATTTTCCTCATCTATTTAATTTATCTTAATAAGAATGGTTGATGGGATGCCAGAGCTAGAGATTTATGTCCCAAGTAAATGAGAAAAAACCACCTGAATGGATGTATGCTGAACAAAGCGATTTAATGAATGTAGAATTCGCAAGGGCTTTTGACGAATTAAAGCCTGGAGAAAAGTCTAAGTTCATAATTATCGACGTAAGAGAGATTTCTGAGAGTGATTATTGCGACCTACCTAAAAGGAACAAAGTAAGCAGCTCATTTATAAACTCAAACTCTAATATAGCAAAACGTTGAGGTCCCTAGACTGAACATACCACTGAATGAATTAATACAAGGTTTCTATCAAGATCCACTTCCAAAGGACTAGTACATAATTTGCGTGTGTGCTGCTGGACTTAGGTCAGCCAGAGCATCCATGTATCTCAAATAGAAAGGCCTTCATTCCAAGTCATTAAAAAAAGAGTGAGTGATGAGATTTTAAATTGGTGGGTGGACTTGAAGGCTTAGAGGATCTGTTACCACTAAAATTAGGATTTTGAATTTGACAATAGAATTAAAGCATTTACTTTCGAGTTAAGCTTTTAATGCAAAAATGTTTTTTAATTTGAGAATCAGTAAATATTGTTAAAAATCTATTCTCAAAGTTATAATGGGATCTTGCAAAAGTACACAAGCTGTGAAGATAAGTAAAAGCTAATAAGCTGTAGTTGCAACATCCCAAAGTTAACCTAAAACATCCCCGCCAAGTTAACCACCTCCAACTACACCTTAATAATAAGCCACTCCAATAATAAGGACTAAGAACTTTGTTGATGCTTTTAATTCTTATGATCCCAATGAAGAGACGAACTCTAATTTCATAGTCGTAGATGTGAGAGAGTTACATGAAATCCAAGCCTCAGATCTTCCATTACAAAACAAAGTAAGGATATTAGGAATATATGTATTTTAATTTCTTCTATTCTTCTTTTGTAGCGCATTAAATCCTCCTTGATAAATTTGTGATAATTATTATGTGTGTAGAACTAAATAGAAGTTCCAAAGATAAACATACCACTTGGCCAATTAACTTAAGGAAAAGGACTCTAAGCTATTGAGAGGGATAAAGTTGTTTATTGTATGTGCAGATCTGGCAAGAGATCTGCAGCTGGAACTGATTACTTGATTTAGCAAGGATACAAATGTCTTTCAGTGGAAACAATAATTATAAGTGTATATATTAAAGGAAGGAGGTATACTAGCTCTTGAAAATCTTCTCCCCTTACAATAAACCCTCTGACTTTAAAATTTTCGGTGCAAAACTTGCAAAATAAATTCCTTAAAGGTCAAACTTTAATGCTGGAAACGTTTTAAATGATCTCTTTTAATTTTAACCTTCCGATTAATTTAAAAATAGCATATAATTGAAAGATATAGTGAGTCTTATTTTATAGCTTGGTTTGTTTGAAGATAAATATACTTGTTTACTGAAAGATAATTAAATGCTGAGTTTTAATGGCTCCTCACATAAGCCCACCAATTCTGGGTAACTTAACTCCTCCACCTACAATAAGCCTCAGTCAACTTCCTCAAATAGTGGGAAGGGGTCCCCTTCAAAGTTTGGAAATTTCCTTTAAGCGGCCAAGGAAGAATAAAAAGCAGCTACTCAAAGTTAATTAAAGACTTCTCCGAGCAAGAATATCAAAGGTGGTACAGCTGGTGTAAGACTGAACTAAGAAAATAAAGAGGATAAAAATAGTCAAGGGCTCTAAAGCGCGCCACAGAGCCATCAATCTTAGAGGAAGAAGTAGATCAGCAAGCAGTAGTTTGTAAGTAATATAATATAATTTATATAATCTCTGTCTAGTAAAGATTAGAGGACTACAAGAATAAGATGATGGTCTCAGAGTTAGTCGAGCAGTTTAATCTATTCATATTAAATATTATAGTCTTATGCATTAATTTAATGTGTAAGACCTTATCGCTGATTGTTATTTTGCCAGTTGGTTTTCTTTTTCTTAAGATTTATCTAGTGTGGACCACCCAATCTTGAACAACCCCTTATTCCTGAAAAAGTTTCCTGCTTTCTCAGTCGAGTATGCTCAAAAATTTGCGGGATATAAGGAAATCTCAAACGACAACAAAGTATTCATGGACGACTATTAGGACCACTCGCTCTTCAAAAAGATTCCGCAGTCTTATCAAAAACTTATTTCTGTAATTTTGTACTTTTTAACTTGCGCAGAACTATGGAACTTTAGACTTCAAGGATATGGATCCAAAGGTGAGGAATATTTTCTCGCTCGCTCCCTCTACTAGAGATACAAAGAAACGAGGTGGTGCCAGTAGTATGAATAGACTCGGATCTCAGGGATAATTAAATGTGATATTATACTTTAATTATAGGGAAGTCAGTTTAACCAAAGTGGGAATTTATTTAGTCCAAAGGGATCTGCTGCTGGATCTATGGGTGGAACTCAATACAGCAACGGCTTTTTGCTGCCACTCAACTCCAAAATTAAATCTTTCTCTAATATATATTTCTGTTCCAAAACCAATAACCCAAGCTTCTAAATAGGTAAGATATTTTTATAAAGAAAAAATAACTATATGAACAAGTGAAACATTTACAGAAGAATATAAGAGTAAAGAAATATAGATGGGAAATAAACTATTTATGTAATCTTCCAGAACCCCAGAAATAAAAGCAGCTGACTTCATTGAGGCATTCAACTCTTACTCTAAAGATGACCCTCAATTTACAATCATAGATGTGAGAGAGCCAGCAGAGATTCGGCAATAAGATCTCCCACCTCAAAATTAGGTAAGGCTAATGGGATTCTACTATACGATGAATATTCCTTGTATTCTCTTTTTAGCTTCTAAATGCATTTTCATAGAACAATGAAGAAGTTCCCAAGGTGAACATTCCATTGGGAAAACTGATGTCAGGAGTTGGACTGGACTTAATTCCCAATGACAAGATAGTCTACTGTCTATGCAGGTCTGGAAGTAGATCACTCGCTGGTGCAGACTACTTAAACTCAAAAGGATTCAACTGCTTCTCTATTTCAGGTCAAACATATAAAATATGAATAAACTTAATCCTTAACGAATTATAAATTGCCATCATCTTAAGTCTACTAATTTAAAATTAAAGGTGGCATTTCAGTAGTCGGACATTCGCTCTGAAAATTAGATCATGGTTTTCTTGATTGACTCCTTGAAAATTTGATGAGCAGAACTCCTCTCTAAATTTAACACATGCGTTCTAATTTCTTAATTCTCTCTTCTAATAAAATACACTCCATTTAAATTTGACTATGCATGTATTCCCAAGCTTCTTAATGAAAGAGGAAATTAAAAATTTAGTTGGGGAGCCCAAGCCAAGAACAGCTTAAGACTCAATGATGAGAACTATTGCGGTTGATAAAGTGGCAGCTGATAAGGAGCAATTACTTTCTCCTAAATCTCACGCCACTACTCTACTTAATGCATATGCACAAATGAATTAATTAAAAACTCTCCCAGTTTTGACTGAGGAGCTAGAAGAAGTAGGAGAGTAAACTTATGTCCATGGAGGATCTTTTGCAGCAGGAGGTGCAGGCTAGAATCCCTTCACTCCAGGTGATCCCCAATTCTAAATATTTCAGAATATTCAAATACTAAAGCAAATGATTCAAAATACCTATAAGCAGATGAGGAGTTTCACCTATCACACTAAGAAAGTCATGCACCCAAAAAGTGTGCTCGCCATGAGCATGACTTAGATCGAAAGGATGCGTCATTTTATAATTCTTAAATTTGTATTCTACTCTTACATAGGATAATAGTACGGTTTCTTATCTAGTACTTTTAAGTGCTGAGATTTGAAATTGATTATTAATTCCATTCCTAAAATTTTACTTTACTTTACTTTACTGTATTCTACTCATTTCGAAGAGAGGTAGATGAAGTTACTGGAGGCATCCATTTCATTACACCTAAGACAAGCACTGCAGGATGAAATGTTTGAGTTAGAGATGGATAAGCAGACTACTCAAGATGTGCATCAGAAACTTCTACAACGTAAATTACAGAAGTCAGAGAGCCTCAAGTATTCTCAATTTCAGAAGTTTCATACTCTGGTTGGCACGCCTGAGGAAACCCCAGGGTTTAAATTTTCAAGCTCATTCATAATAAATTCCAAATTGCTTCCTTTTCTTATTAAGCAACTCAATAAACTTCAATTTTCACCATAATGGGTTCTCTGGCTCCACTTAAAAGCAGGGTTTTACTTAGCAGGGTAGAAACTCCTAAAGTCATAAGAAGAGTATCTTCTATTAGAGCTAGACAAGTAAGATAAACGTGAAGTCTGGAGCTAATACAATCGACGAGAAGCAACCTAAGTCAAAGTTTAAGCTGCCTCATTATATCTACTCGAAGGAGGAACTTCTTTTCCATGAACTCCAAAAGATGATCACGAAGCTAACCTCCATCAAGTCTTATGAGACTTATATTGTAATCATTCTCCTTATCTACAATTTTATTTTTTTATGAGATGACATTTGAGGATAAGTTTAAGTTTCTAGAGGAGTTGAAACGGAAGAACAACATGCTCAAGAAGTTGATAGACGGCAAGGGAGAAGAGGAGGAGAAATCTCTGATCAAACTCTAGCATACCAAATTCGTGGATGATATGATTGCTCAACTAGAGAAGCACTATTAGACCTAGCTCATTCACCAATCAAGGGAGAGGATGCAAAGGGAGAGTCTCAAATCACAGCTCATGGAGTTAGAGGCGAGAGAGAACCAGCTCAGAAACACGGATTTCAAGTATAAGAAGTTCTATTAAAAGAGTAAAGCTATGGAGGGAGATCTACATGAGATGAAAGACTATCTCAAGGAGATCAAGGATAGAATCAGGAAGCACTATGAATATCTCAACAACGAATAGCAAATAAGGGAAAGTGAAGATGCAAGCCAAGAAGACAACTCTAAGTTCATGGCCAGAAGAACTTAACTCAAGGGACATCTTAGCTAGATGAGTGCCTTCTCAGTTGGTAATCCTCATTCAATTTTTCCTTTTAATCTAATCTGAGAGTAATAAACAGCCACAAGAAGAAGAAGTCAGTGAGGTTTATAAGTGCACTCATTACGCCAAAAGACCAGTCCAATAACTAGTCTTAAATCCCATCGACTAGAAAAAGCTCAAAGATGACATTGAATTAGAAAAAGTCAGCAGCGATAATTCAAAAAGTCTCAGAGTTAGACCTTAAACTCGAAAACTTATAGCATTTCAACAGCGTTAAGGAAGAAGATGGAGTCGATGGTGTTAACCTAGAACTGCTAAGACTTTAGCACTAGCCAATAACTCAAGATTCTCACTCAAGTAGACTTAAGCAGCCTTATCAAATCCCAAATCTAGAAACAATGCAATCTCATCATAGTGGCAAACACAATAGAAACAGGGAAGTTGTCACCACTGGGACAAACGGACTAGGAGGGCTCTCCTCGCATCTAAATACTGAGGATATGGACTATGCTTAGAGTGTTAGTGGCCCCACCGAGCAGTAATCCTTTTCACAGAAGATGATCCCTGAGGAGGATGAGTAGCTGGCTCAGTCTGAAACTATCTCGGACGAAGAGGGAGAATAGATCGATCCAACTCTTCTAGACTAGAATTAAATGGCAAGTACTCACTACAACGATTTTGAAAACATCTATAGAATATGCATTCATATCAACTCTATCTTAATAAGTTTATCTCTGAGATGATTCAGGAATTTTTCAATCCTCTTGGCTAAAACAAACAGCTGCTACAAGGAACATCTCCAAACAGTCCTGGCCTAAGATAGAAATCTTCAATTCATAAGAAGAATCAGCCTCCTCCTCGAACCTCTAAAGTTTAAATTCAGAACCTAGGATCTGAAGACTCTCAGGGCTTATAGCTAAAGCAAAATGCAAGTTCATTTTCGGCTCTAAGTTCTTAGGAACAAACTGCAAATCTGATTAGAGACCTCTCTAAGCTAGAGATGCGGGAGATTTGTAAACCAGAGGAATTACAGAGACTCATTATGAAGGCTACTTCTCACAACAAAGAGGAAAATAAGAACATCGCGCATCAATACACTATTCTCAAAAGAGCTCTCCAGAAGAAACTTAAATACTAAGACCTGGAGAAGCTTAAAACACTGACGCAGAAATTCGCCATTCAGAAGGATGATCTTAGCATGACTGTAAATATACTTAAATGATGTTTTCAACACGTGTTTATTTTGACTAACTCAACTAAGAGCTTCGATGTTAGACCTCACAGAACGAAAGGAGTTATAAAAAGCACAGGCCATTAAGGAAATAGTGCGACTGACTTCACTGGGATGCTGTTCCACAACATGTACGGAGTTCAGCAGCTGAGAGTGCTTGCAAATGAATATGAGATTGTTGAGAAGCTTGAGGAGTACAGCAAAAAGAATGGAGTATATGATGACGCTCTCCTTGATCATATCCAAAGACTCAAAAGCTACAAACAGAATTTAAATACTATAATGAATATTCTCTTCTTATTGATATTGTCTTAATTTGGAGTTAATTGACAGAAAGATGGTGTAGATAGCTGCGAATCACCTTAATTTATGATGAATGGTGGGAGCAATAATCTCTCAAGTTTTAAAGTTTGATTAGAATCGTTGATTTAATAATTAAAAAAACACTTTATAAAGTAGAAAATTAATAATGGCCTCTCGTCGTTCAAGACAACCCATATCTGCTCCTGACAAGGGCTCGTTCCCACTTGATCACTTCCATGAGTGTGAGGAGCACGCAGTACTCTATAATTCTTGCTTGGACAAGCATCAGCTGATGCCTAAGAGGTGTCAAAAGTTTCAGGTTAACTATATCGAGTGCAGAATGAAGAATGGACTCATGGCCAAGGACAAGATCGAGAACTTGGGCTATACGCAAGTCAACTCTTGGGAGTCCGAGGAATCAGTAAGTCTAGTCCTTAATCTATCCTTTATAATAGCTATTTGAAAAATGAGAATCATTAAAGATAAGCATTTTAAGGTCCTATTTCCTTGTTTATCCATAGTATTGAGGTTAATTTGATTTTGATAGAAAAAGAAGGACTTATTCCAGAGACTGATCGAGATCGACAAGATGGCAGAGAGAAATATAGTCCGCATGAGGGGAAAAGAAGCACCCGATAATAATCTCTATCATGTCTGAAACTTAAATTCAAGACAACATTTATAATAAACTAAAAGAGACGCAGAGAGAGTACTTTTATCGAAAATCGATAAAGCTAAAGTAGATAAAGCTTTATCTCGAAAATCTTTTGAGTCTAAAAATTTCTTAAACTTGCTTTTCAATCTTTCTTTAGATTTGCTTGTGATATATTTGAGTTTGTATTTATAAATTTAAATTAGATTCTAGAACAATCTTTAGAAATGAACGAAAGCCAACTTGTTTTGTATGTGCATCTGGTTCCATAGATATCCTCTCTCATCCAATAGACTTTAAAGATCACTGTGGATGAGTCAGCTTCAATCGACTAACTTAAAGAGAAGATCTATGCAGTGCTCGCCTCTCAAAATGTAAGTGTCCTCAGGAGATATCTGAGATAGGAGGAGGATCTTAAACTTTTCTATATAGGATGGGAACAAGAAGTACGCTGTCAAGAGCATCCAACTGAACGAGCAGAGTGACACCCTCCCTCTCAACAGACTAGTCAGCTCCTACTTTGAAAGCTATGCTGATGTCTTCTGCTATATTGACATCGAAGTCGACAAGACTAAGCATGTCAAGCCCATTGAGGTTAGACCTGCTCAACCTGCTAACCTAAATTAAATATGACTATAACTATTCTGCTGGCCCTGTGGAAGGGATCTACACAGCTTATCTGAATCATTTTAATTCAATGTTTCATTTTATCAGCTGATAAGTTTGTGACTTTGACCAAGTACTCCTTCTACGAGTCTGGCTCTAAGTATGTGAAGGTGCTTCTGGACTTGAAGGACATCAAGAGCCATGATCCTGCCAAGATCAAAGTTGATTTTTCAAAGCGCTCCTTCTCTGTGAAGGTGCTTGACTTCAAGGGAAAGAACTACCAGTTTGCAGTTCCCAAGCTTCACTGCTACATCGCAGATGCTGGTTGCAGCTATGTCCTGAAATAAGATGCAATCCAAATCACCCTCAGAAAGCAAAAGGAAGACGACAACTGGTGGTCTCTCTTCAAGTCTAAGGCAGTCGGTGAGGTTGATAGTGATTGATCTACTCTCTTGCATAGACTTGAGTTGCAGAGTTCCTTATCAAGCTCAGAGTTAATCACTCTAGACTTAAGTTGATGATAATTGATTTCCTAAATTTGAACTACTCTCTCGAAAATAGTTCTCACTTATCTAATTTTTAAAATTAAGAGCAGCCTTATAAAAGAAAGATAGGCACATTTGTCTTTCCTTACCCTAAATGCATTAGCTGCCTATGATGTGAATGCCTTAGACTAGCTTCTCAATCTTTCTATTCAAGTTTTACTTTACTGAGTTTTCAATCTCCGAGAAATATCAATCCATAAAATTTCTTAATAGTTATGTTTAAAGAAGATCTACCTCTTGACTTTCTTGAAGTTGACTTGGAGGTATTCCACAAGCTTATTTATCTTATCGTTGAGTAATACGAGCTCTCCATTTATGATTTTAAAGCAGAGATCTTGCTTTTTTAAAATGAAAGCAACAATAATAACTCAAATACTTATTGAGAGTGTCAAGATCATAGCTGTTCTATTGATATAGCTTGGCAGTTGGGTCATTCGAAAGAAATGTTTTGTGAGAATCGATTGCCTCTTCTGCTTTAGTCAGTTTAACTGGGCTGCAAGTTTGCCCCTCTCCAATAGTTATTTAACTCTGCTAGTTTTTGCTTTTAAAATGATAATTTAATTGCTTTGTTACTACGATATAGTGAGTTGATTTTGGCCTAGGACTTTCCTCCTCCTTATTTTAAGTATAGTTTGCTGATTCCCCTTCGCCTATCGAGATGGTGAAACCCCGATCTTTAAGTTACTTCTGGAGACTAGAAATCCCTTTTTATTTACTTGAGTACCAGTTGAGCCTTTCCTATCTGCGAAACTAGATTTTTCAATTAGCCTCGTAGTTTAGGAACCACCCCCACCACCTTGCTTAATAAAAGAACTCAGCTCTTCATCCATAGAGGAGTCAACGCTAGAGTCGTTTAACTTTATTTAAAACTCAGCTCTTTAAGACTTGATTCGAGTCGTAGTTCGACTTCCCCTACCAGAGATTTCCCCCTACTTGGTGAAACTAGAGCCGAATCCCAAATCTAAACCCTCTGTCTTTGAGCGCAGTAAAGTTTCTTAACAGCACTTAGGAAGAAAAGGCAAGTGAGAGGTCTCTATCTTTGTGATTGAGTTGAGGAGGTATTCGAACTCAGGCGCATACTATTCCTTGTTCTAAATTACCAACCTGCTTTTAAGTTTTTTATCTCTTTCTTAGATAAGTTCGAAGCAAGAGTGCACTTTGGATGAAGCGTTAGTGGCGCTTTGAACCTGAGATTGATTCCAAAAATTTGAAGTGGTATTAAGAGGTCTTAAAGTATTTTGACCATTCCTTGCTGGTGAGTTGAGTGTCTGTGTCTATGAATAGTTTCTTCTCTTTAAATCTGAAATCGCGTTTTAATTCTCTATCTCCTTCCTGAGTAAAGAAGGTGATTCTTGCTCCCTCGATGATACATTATCTTACACTCGCATCATTTTATCAAATGTAAGGTCTTGGTTTAAGGTTTCTGTCTAGTCTTATTTCTCCTCGTTTCTAAAAAATTTAACTCGCTTGGTTGTACTAGATCCAACGTTTAGATTTAGCAGGAAAGGGTCTTGCTTTTGCTCTTGGTAAGACTCAGGTATTCTTTGAGCGCTTAGGTCATACTTTGACGGGGTTATCGTGAATGAAGCTATAGCCTTGAAAGTCTTAGTGTCGATCTAGCCTAGTGAACTCTTGTGCCTGTGAAAATTAGGGTTAGTTATTACTGCGGCATCACCACCCTGTTCTTACTTTTGCTTAAGGTCTGTAAGAAAGGTGCTCTAAGTTTAAGCTGCACTCTTTAACAAAGATAGTAACTAGATAGAATAAAGTTTAGCAAAGAATGCATCACTCTATCTAAGTTAAGAAATGGCTGGATAGAATTGATTGCTTAGAGTTTTAATGAAGTTTGGTAGAATGATTGAATTAGCAGAGGCTTGGTTTCTAGGATCTCTGCTCATCTCCCTGGAATTCGCCTGACTCCCAATTAAAGAGTCTAAGATATTTTGGCCTTTCTGTTGCCTCATTAGATTGGAGGCAAGTCTTAGCTCTATGTGTTGATTGCTCTCTCTAAAGCTATTTAGCTGCTCGTCTTGAGAGCTCTGAATTTTAAACTCTGAGATTCCACCCATCTTCTTCTTTATACTCGAGAGTGAGTCTAGTGCAGGTAGTACTTGAGTTTTTCTCATATTATTGGGACTAACCCTTGTGCTGAAAGGCATTTTCAAATGGTCTTTGCTGATTGTAAGTGTATCAAATGAAGTAGTTTTTTATTAAGTGTTCTGTAAAATCTTCATTCAAAGTTAAGAAGATAGATACAATGTGATGAGAAAAAGAATCTTGGAATTATTCTTGCTGAGGTTGATGCTCTTATTAGCTCCTAAAGGAGACAACAGGCTAACTCCCTCCTCTTTAATGGAGGCTAGTTAGCCACTCGCCTTGCCGGATTTCATTATAGATGCGAGTGGCTAAGTCGCTTTTCCAGGAGTAAGAAAGTTATTCCCATCTATAAAAAGTTCAATGAATACCACTAAGTTACTTAATTGATTCTATATCTCCTTGCTAATACTAGTTCTCTCAGTAGATGATTTTCTAAAATAAAATAGTTATACCATGTAAAATGTAAGGAGAGCTAAGATGTATTAAAAATAGCTTGTTTGGACACTTTCACAAATAAAGTATCCATATTTGTCATAAATCGCTTACTTGTTCTGCTAATCAAGGATCGCTGTTAACTGATCTTGATTCATCACTATGCTCCTGCGTTGCTTCTAGAGAATTATTTAAATGCAATTCATTAAATCCATATTCAAATGAGAACTCCTGCTCTCTGAAAAATTATATCATTTTCTCCTCTCTCAGCCATAAGTTTCATAGTCTCAGGGTTATTATCTCTGTAGGGATAATCCCTCTAAGTGGAGAATGTGCCGATCACACTAGCCTGTCTGACTAGTGAAGTTTTTCTCTCTAACATCATTTTTAGATGTCTCTACTTTTTTAATTCTTATAATAAATAAATTCAACAAACCTCTCTCTCCCAATTAATCAGTTATATACTTTACTCTTAAGGATCAATGACTCATTTTCTTATTCACTCTACTAAAGTCGACTCTTGAATTAATCTTTCTTAACTCATTTATAGTATGTAATCTTTTTATACTCTCATAGAATTTAAAGGAGATAATGAAAGCATAATTGCTAAGATTAATTGAAACCCACCTAGCTTTATTATTCTTAAGAAAACTTGCGTTGATAAGCGATCCTATATAAGGCTAAACTTAATTAGCCGCAAATGAGTTAAGTAGTATTTTTGCATTCGCTAAAGGGGCTAAATGTAGAGGGTGATATTATAATAAATTGCAGAGCGCTTTGTATTTGTTAAATTACCAATTTGATTACGCTTATAAAATGAATTTTGTTCACACCACCTCCTATCAACTCTCTTTGCCA
Organism: Tetmemena sp. SeJ-2015; assembly: GCA_027382625.1. Classification (NCBI taxonomy): domain Eukaryota; phylum Ciliophora; class Spirotrichea; order Sporadotrichida; family Oxytrichidae; genus Tetmemena; species Tetmemena sp. SeJ-2015. The sequence continues at coordinate 19,532 of JAJKFJ010002509.1, forward strand.
CAATCTGTGACTAATCAAGCGTCCAAAGGCCCAGATGACGCGCCCACTAACGAGGGTTCGAATAAGCCTTGCAAAAGCAACACAGAGAAGGCAAGATCGGATTAGAATGAAAATGAGCACAGCTATCGCGCCTTCAAACTTACTATGGAGCAAGTGAAGTTGGTCGATCCAAACATCGGCTGCGGTCACTTCATAAGAGCTTTTAGCGGAGAATTTAACCTCAAGAAGTGTCTCGCAAAGCAGGACTTCCACTATCAGAGACAGAAGCTTAAATCACAACAGAGCTCAAACTAGGAAGCCAGCACTTCAAATTCTTCACCTTCAAAGTCAGTCAATCAACTTCCACTGGTTGGGAGGGCCACGATTGCTTCCATAAATCAGGAGTTAGAAAAGCAAGAGATGTAGATCAACGCTTTGCTAAACCGCGAGGCAGGTAAGTTAGCTAGTCTGTACCGGTTATTCTTAACTTTTACAAGATATCTTTCTTTGTTCCCTAACCAATTCTTGGCTATAGTTCAGAAGAGCGAGTTAAGCCTCTATGAGGTAAGAAAAGTCGAAATCAGCAGTGACCAAGAGTAATTTGTAATTTTTGCTATCGTTTCCCACACAGTAAGTATTTGTACCAACGAATTTTGATATCTCTCTAATAGAACAAGCCTTCTTAATTATATCCAAGGCTTAATTTAACTCTTTGCATTTCTTGTGACTCTTTGAAATATCTTTTCCTAACTTGTGAAACTTTAGGAGAAAGAACTGAGAGAGATCGTGAAGGATGGTTTGCTAAATTACCTTCGCTCTCGTGACTTTTCAAGCATCTAGGAGAATTAGGATTCCCTGAAGCTTTAAATTCTGCAAGATACTATGAAGTCCATCCAACTAGAGGTATATTTAACTTTCTGAAGCTGATAATTAATCAAAGCCTTTGTTTAGACTATTGAAATTGAGGAATTGATTTCAAAGAGCATGCTGGATGGGGAGACACTCAATCGAATGGTCAGATAGATGTACTTCAATGCACTAGACTGCTCTGGCTCATGGGTAAGAACTCAATACTTATTTTATTTGACTATCTATATCATCCAAAATAAAAATGCTAAATTGAAAGATATTGAAAACCTTAGCTTTAAATAGGTAAGTGAGATGGATATTAAAAATAATTCTAAAAAGAGATAATTCTTTCAAAGCTTAATAGTTTACATGTGCTAGGTATTTTAGAGTTGATTCTAATCTTTTTAAAAAATAAGCTCTCCTCTTCATTCAAAATATATAAGTTCCCAAATAGTTAATTAATACCTTTTAAAAGACACCATCTCTTTTAATTACAGAGTATTTAAAAAGTTTGTTTCCTCCCCTCGAATTATTCATTAAGTTTATTTCACATGTGATGACTTATAATTAATTAGAGATAATTAACTAAAGCTTCAATCTTTATTTGATTAGTGATAAATCATGGTAAGTCCACTACCACCACCACTCTGTCCAAAATTAGCTTTTGTCTTCTGCATTAATCAAATCTTTCTTTAAAATTGAATTGCCTCTAATTTTACACTAGGCTTCATTTTCATCTCTGGCGGGCATGCAGTTCAGAAACACTGTGCTGCTGAGACAGATGGACGCAGACAAGGGAAAAATCAATTTGTTCATAGACAAGAATATTTTGCCCAAGCGCAGATTTACTAGAAGTGATCAGCCTCCTCTCCCTCACAATCATAAAAATAATTATCACTTGACTATCTATTAAGTTGAATCATGAATAAGTTGGTCTCTCAAAAAGCGATTCTGGGAAATTACGAGGGAGTCTAAACCGCAAGGAAGAGAAAAAGTGAGTCTCAAGCTACACTAAAGGCGGGGGCACTCACAGCCAGACTCATTTTTAACGACGATCTCAGGAGGAGTCCCTCCTAAAACTAATTGCGAAAGCAGGAAAGAATGCTTGGGCCTTCTCGGTAGCAGACAAGAAAGCCTAGTTCTGGAGGATTGCAAAGCTCGGTAGCCACCATTACCCAATAAATTCAAACTATTACTCAGAGTGAAATATAGAATCCACACCTTGCAAGATTATGCTCTTTAATCATTATTGATTCGTACTAATGTTGCAAACTTTGTGGTAAGTTAAAATCATTTAGAGTATGATGAGAGAAGAATAAAGCTCGATTTTGTTGAGATTAGCATGTTTCAGCTGATAGAATCCTTTATCTTACTTTCTTCTTGAATTTAAATCCTGGAAAATCGTTAATAACATTTTTTTATAGGAGGACACAAATATGGGTTACCTCACTGCAGAGAGCAACCCACAGACCTCCACTTTTGAGAATCACTTTCGCATGGACGAGTTGCTCCGGCGCCTCAAAGAAAAGAAGCAAGAGGTGGAAAACAATAACATTCAGCCCTTTACGGTCGAGACAGACACGGAGGAGAGCATGAGTCAAGAGGGCACTCGAATTAAGCTCAAGATTAGGAAATTGATTTCCTCTACAAAAAATATGCGCCCTGAAACTAATTCTTCATAGGATTAATATGAGACTATAGATGATATCTTTGCTTATATTTTAGGAGTAAGTTAGATTATTAACGCTTTTAAAATGAGAAAAATAGAAAGACTATACTAGCCCACTATACTCCTTCTACTGCTTCATAGAATTTTGAAATATACTTGCTTTCTTAAATGAGCTCACATTTATAACTATAGAGAAGATGATACTTCTAGAACAGTAAATGAATTGAAACTTTTCACGCCGGCATATCACTAAGTTCCTCCCACACCAAGCAATTTATTTTAAATTATATACTCACATATAGGTTTTAAGCAGTGGTGTAAATCTTCTCCCCCCTCTGATTTTGCAAACTCCCTTGACCTAGCGCAACAGCCCAGCCACTAGGAAAAGAATCGACTACAGGGTTGGTGAATTAGATGTGGGTGCTATCTCTCCTTCCCAGCTCAAGCCTAGTTCCTTAGCTTCCCCATTTTTGATAGATAAGATGCGCAAAAGCAATTGGAAGAAAATCTCAACAATGATACACAAAAAATGACTTTAGTTAATTCTTAAAAGCATCCTTCATTATGATATAACTTGCTAGAGATAAGGCGGAAATAGAATCTGATAGAGTTAATTTCGAGTCTTCATATATTAACTCAGCCAGAGGAGCTAAGAAATTTTTAAATAAGATAGAGGAGGACATCGGTTAGAGGAAACTGGCAATGAAGCCTTCATTTTTGAAGAGCTAGTTCAAGCCAGAAACCATGGAACGATATAGAAAGAATGGAGGAGTCGCTCCTACTAATTCCTAATACGATTATAATATTGCAATAAATTAAGTAAAAAAGTAAATGTTAGTAAGAAATTTGCATATAAAGTTATTAGAAAATTACGACTTCTGTAATAATCAGTATAGTGACTACGAATTCTCTACGGCAGTGTCTCTTTTATGAGTTGATAAACGGCTCTGCAAATATTGCAGAGAGTGGCTTACTACAGTTTCCTTGTTAAAGCAACCACTACTACTAATTTAAACTTGATATATAACTCAATTTTTTGAGGCATCAAAAATTAATGACTCACGACTTTAAGATGAATGTATTTCCCTTTGATAAAGAAGGAGCATTTTAAAAGGAAAAAGAAAATAAGAGCGAGTGCTTAAACTCTGATATTATCATAAAGCATTTAGTCCCTTTGTCGAATTTCATTATGAAGGGCCCTAAATACAAAAGTTTATATATTCTTATTCAGCAAACTTTTTTAATTATCATAGACATCCACAGAGAGTGAAGTAAACCAGACTTAATTGGAGTGTCTTAATTTAAGAAAGTAAAAGAAGGAATTATGTAATTTTATGTCTTGTTGAATATCGTATATCCCAAAATAATTATTTAAAAAAGAAAGGAAGATAATGCAATGATCATCATTCATAAACTATTTTATTTCTTTTAATTTTTAATGCAAGAAACATAATATAGCCATATTGAATAAAATACGTCCAAATCACAAAACAAAAACCAACCTAATATGAGGTCATCCTAGGCAAATACATACTTATGTACACTATAATAATTTTCATTTGTATTAATAAATCCCAAAGGAGAGTCTTCTATGAATTCTCATGACTCCTAAAATATGGTGCGATTGAGTTCTGAAGGGGATTTCCGACCTCTTATGTCTGCAGTTGGCGGTTTTAGAAGCTCTTTTAATAAGTCGTCGATAAATGGTCACAAAAAAGCTACCACCAATAGCCATTTAGACTAAGAGCTCAATTTCCAAAGCATCCAACACTTGAATTTAACTGCAGGCGATATATCTCTGGTTATAAAGGCCTCCTCTAAATAGCAGCAGACTTAGCTGCTTCACTAGCATGAAAAGTCGAAAGTGTCTGCTAACATCAGACAGCACATTTAGGATAGTCAAAGTGGAGGAAAGATAGATTCTGGTCTCTTAGAGGGAGAAGAAGAAGAAGATGAGGAAATGGTAAAATACTTGGAGGATTAACTTGAAATTTTTAATGAAGAGCAAAGCAATGAAAGCGGGTTTACACTTCGCAAAGTGGAGGAAGAAGAAATGAGACTAAGTGAGGATGGAATCCAAAGATAATTTGACTAAAATCCAAGAGCAGTTCAAAAAAATGTGGCCCACGAACCTTAAAACAACAGGAGGAATCTGAGATAGTAACAACTTTAAAGGAAATTGTAAAAGCAAGGCATAGAGAGTGCAGACTCGGAACCTATACAGGCTTAGATAGAGAAGTATACAGCTAAGATCAAAGAAAAATAGTAAAACGAGAAAGGTATAAAGATAGCAAGGAAGCAGAGACTCTCAGATTTGTAGAGAAGGAGCTAAATTCTTTCATAAGAAGATGCCTTAATATACTAGAGGGACATATTCTCATTTTATTTTAAATATATAGCCTGTATAAATAAAACAGATTAAAATAGCAAAATTTACCTATCTTCCTTTAAAAAAAAAGATGAATAAGATTAGTCATAGTTACATTTTTATTTATGTCTTAGCAATAAATGCGAGTACAGTGGATATTGAGCCTGTAGCAGATCAGAGCAACCCTGACTCTAAGATTTTGTACACATCCTCTTTGACACATTATGACGGTGGGCAAATAAATACTGACATAAAGAACTTAATTAGCTAAAACGCTAACTCTAGACCAGAGTTCCCAAAAGTCAAGAAAAATGATGAGTAGCTTAGTATCGTCTTTAAAATATGTTTTATTTAAATTCTATTTTTAAGCAAATTATCAATCTCAAAAAACCAAAGGCAGTTGCTGTGAGTCCTAAACAAATGGTCATCAAAGACTAGTCTAAGTTTTCTCCTAATAGCAACTCTGAAAAAAGAAGTGAAGGAGTGAACTCTAAAACTATCCAATCTCCCTTAGAGAGAATCTCAGAGAACCCACTCTCAAAAGCAGAAATCTTTTCAAGAAACCAGCACAAGATCTAGGAACTCTAGCAGCGATACTCACTTTAGAATAGAGATTTATCGAACCTAGTTAGTTAACAATTCTTCCCTAAAAAGAAGAGCAAATTATCCACAAAACCACTTAACATTCTCAACAGTACAAGAAACTTTAGCATGAGGGAGGAACCTACTCTGAATTAGTTTCTCAGCTAAAATCATACCAAACGTCAAAATAATATGAGCAAGAACCTTTTCCCAGGCAGTGAGTTAAGCTCATCTCCTTCTCTGTCTCCAAGTGGCAGTAAAACTAAACTAATGAAGAGGTATCTAAACGAGACTGGGCCCGGCGACTATCAAATTGAGGGCTTTACAGGCAGATTTACAAATCTTGCTGGCAAAAGGAACGAGCCAAGTTTCTCTTTCGGTTCGAAACATAATGAAGAGTAGTTCCTCTCCAGGGATCATTTGAAGACAAAATATAATTGTAAAAATGTTAAAATTTAAAACAAAGCTTGGTCTAGAAACCAAAGATGCAGGCTTTAAGCTAGTGAGCTTAGATGCTTACAAGAACTCCTAGCCGAGGGCAAGCATTCCTCGTGCAAGCAGATTTCCTCTACCTTAATCTACAAAGCATGAGCACCTGAATCGCTCTATAGATATAACAAGTGAGGGTCTCAAGTAAGCTCTTCAACATCACAAACATATGAGTTAACTCTCAGGCAGTAGAAATATTTGGTGTCTTGTTTATCTTATTATAAATAGGGAGATTCAATTCCTCACTTTAGAGCCACCTGGGGCTAAGGACTTTTAAATCCATAGCAGGAAAGTCTTAAGCACTACTAAAAATCTGACTGAAACTCTCTCAAGACCTGAGAACTTAACTCTCAATTACATCTCTAGCGAAAAAGAAAGGAAGGTCAAAAGGAATG